>JACXSJ010000966.1:0-80663 GCA_014851325.1 Pentalonia nigronervosa | reverse complement strand
TACAATACTTTAATTAAATGACAAAAATTGCATTTTTTACACTTTGTAATTATCGGAGCCTTAAAATCCTTTTGTTTTTTGAAATGCCTTTGAGTCTTGACATATTATAACGCTATACAGATTATGCCATTATAGTATACATATGAATCTTATAAATCGTTACTCGCGTCCGGACTGGTAAGACTGACTGCGATTGATATTTTTATTTTTACTACCTACCTATTAAATTCAACAGAAATCCATTTCACGTTGAACCAACAGTGAACCGTTTTAACGTCTTAATAGTTAGTTTTGAGACGATCTCCAAGAAAGTCATATTCGTTAAAACGCGAGCGATAATCGTGCACCGCGGCCACACGTAATTACTAATGATTAATAATTATTACTGCCCACACTAGTAAAGTCTTTCGTAAACGCACCGAATTTCGTATTTTTATTCGGCTCTTTCCACCATTATATTTCATTATTTCTATATAATATAATACAATAAGGCGATATAATTATTATTCGTCGCGATATCATCTGACCTGAATGCGACTTTTACAGGCCACCGATCACATAAATTACCATCAAAGTATACGATATCGCGATAATATAGTTGTTTGACGTAGATATATACCTATACCACGGTATGGTACACCCAACAGTTTCTCGATTACCACCGCTCTTTAATCGCAACGGTTTTGTGTATCGTATAAGACTCCGTCAAATATTTTGTCAATACGCCCTGACGAATCAAGTCGTTAAATTTTCGACGAAACATCAATTATTTTTCCATAATCAACCTGTTGCCTGGATGAGTGGTGAAGCACTTTTTTAGCAAATTATCGATACGCGTCTCCCAGTCGGCTTGGGGAGTGACGAAGAAAACAAAACGGACATAATCCGCGACGGCGATCTTCGTGGACGATGGACAGACTACAAATAATAATAATAGCGATAATATGATATTATATATATTTTACACTCGATGTTGAATTTTCACTTTTAGGCGATTGGATTCGGAATATTATAGGTAGTCATTCGAAAACCTGTAGCGTATGGCGACGACGACGGAAAATTACTTATATTTTCCGTATGGTTTAATAATAATTAAAGATATTATTAGAGGAAACTCCTCGATGAAAATGTAAAACGTGTTACGAATCGCAACACATTATAACGAAAATGGCGTATACTTAAATAAATAAACAATATTTATTTATATTATATATATTATTGTAATATTTAGGTACACATTATATTGTTTAACACCCATTGTATTTTCAAAATATAATAGCTGTACCGCGGTACGTGCCAATAATTGCAGTACCTAATAATAATATATGATGATATATTTTTTAATGAGAAATTTTCATTTCGATAAAACACATTTAATTTCATATTAATTTGCAATGATATTTATTATTGTAAAATTCAATTTCACCTGATGATAGGGGGAGAATAATTACACGGATATTTTAGGAACGTGTGTGGGTTATAATATATAATCACTGTAAACGGTGGATCTCTTTCGACAAATTTTCTCAAACTATTGTAATTATTGTATTTAATAGTGTTTTGTCGTATTTTTGTTCGCAATCAGGCCGAGGAAAGGGGAAAAAGTACAAGAAAATGATGCATATGATGATGATGGGACTGATGGGCAAAATGGCACTCATGGGTCCGCTCATGATGTTGATGATCAAGGTGAAGGCCATTAAAGCGCTGCTGTTGAGCAAACTCGCGCTGCTGATGAGCATGGCGCAGCTGATGAAGGGCAAGAAGAGTGGAGGTGGATCTGGTAAGTACATATCACACGCGGGTAGTAAAATCGACAATGCCGGTGACAAACTTACGTCAAACGACTTAGGCAAAGAAGTGATCATCGTGCACGACAACCATGGCGGAGGCGGTGGCGCCGCGGAATACGGTGCTGGGACCGCGGCTGGATGGGTGTCCGGTCACACGGCAACAGGCTGGTCGACGGGCGGCGGTTCCGACAGCTACTCGGCGGGATCGCACATCGGCGGCGGTGACAACTCGTACGCCGGCGGCCAGGACTCCTATTCATCAGGTACGAGCGAAAAATGATGATGACTCGCGGTTTACATGGAATCGTTTGTAATCGCGATCGGCCCGTCCCGCTGTAATTGTAATGGTTTTATATCGTTAGTGAGAATAACGGACGTTTCGCGCTAGGTTGTTATAACAGCTGCTGTTCAGGGCGAACTGATCGTAAATCATAAGGCTAACAAACCGTACATCTCGCAACATTTTCATTTGAATTTTGTTTCGTTGATATTAATTCCCGCAACGCGAAAATGAGTGATAATCAAACGAAACGATAGTACATATTATGACTACTACAATATTATACATTACGTTCCGATAAAACAACACACTAACAATTTAACTAAAAATAGATGTACGATATAGTATGACATTGGATTATAATATTATGTACGATAATGCATTCATACCAATGTTGTTTACCTTTTTCATAATTAGTTATCTTTTAAAAATAGTTAAACGTCCAAAATCCGAGTATATTAGAGAAAAGTCACCAATAATTGTAAGATATATTAAGTGACTCTCGAAAATGTTAATTTCGAGAACTTTGTGTTTTGCACTCGGTAGATTTTCATACACAGACGAAAACTGCTTAGCAGCGATCTATTTTTATATTATTATTGTCTTACGGAAGCAGTGGTGCTTACATAAGTTTTGTATGGGAGGGGAGGGAGGATAATTTGCAAATGAATCATCACGGAAAGAACATTTTTAAACCTAGGTACCTGCAATACGTTTAAAATAAAAATAATAAAAAAAAGGCCTATGAGGGTTGGATCTGACCTTCAAATCCTCTTACTTCCATCACCGAACCTCTGATTGGGAGAGACCTAAACGCGAGTACAATATTATGTATACACTGCTCCGTCATCGCGATCGCGATATGCGATATGTACTCACGACCAACTTGGTGGTGAGTGGTGAGATTTAGTGGTGAGACTGTGGGCGGTTTATTGTCACCTTCAACTCATGCTGGATTGTTAATGATCTTTTTACCTCTAGGCGCCGGAGTTCCCAGCGGTTGGGCGGGCGTCAACGGACACGGCGGCAGCGGCTGGGCGAGAAAGTCCATGGTGCACGAGCCGCATTGGGTGGCTTACCGAGCTTACATTCCCACGCCCGAAGACGACCATGCCAACGAAAAATGACTCGACAATCTAAACGACTAAGACACACGAGCCCAATGCATATTATCATAATATTATTATTGTTTAGCGCATGACGTACATCGTATTATTATTATTATTATTATTATTATTATTATTATTATTATTATCGTGTACATATGATTTGCGTTTGCGCAGTAAATACAATACATTATATAGGTATAGTTAAGTTATTTCTTTTTTTTTTTAACGGTCGATCGACATGTGCTTACATAATATTATCATTATATTACATTTATAAGGTATGTACGATTAAGATGAAACGGGAGACTCGCGAGTACGTACACGCATGGGTGTCAAACTTGCAAATTTAACAACCCGTGTTTTAGTTGTAGTACTTCGACGATTCTATTCGAGAAATATCCTATTCGTCGTGCCTTATATATAATATTTTAATTTAATATTATGCATTATTGTGACCACGTCGATCATTATTTTATTATATTTATTTGTAAATAATATTTTTTTTTATCTATATTCTCTCAATATTTATTATTTATTGAAGTAAACCATATTTATATATGTAAATTATATAATATAGTATATAAATATCGTGAAATTCATAAGCTCAATTTTTATTTATTTTTTTTTATTTCGTCCGCTTTTAAGCATTGTTACTTATTGATATAGTGCACTATGGTACAAGTAACATAATTGTTAATATAATTTATACAAAATATATAAAAAAAAATATCAATTTTTCAGTAAAGACAATTAGCGTATAAAGACAAACACATCACTACCACCCGCTTTTTGACCGGTGAAACTTAAAAATTAATATTATTTCACCAATGTACTTCTAGATACTTATTGAAGGGAGGAGGTCGGTATAGAGTATTAAATTAACAGAAATTACTTCACAGAAAAATCTTTCAAGCCTTATAAATTTGTCGGATTTTGATTACGGTTTTTTTTATCTGAAAGGCCTTCATCTACAGCCAGCATAATTGACTCTGATTATTTATATTATTTCAAATAATGACTTAAAACTATCTTTTTTAAAAATATATTATTATTAAGTTTGATATGAAAATATTAAAAAACGAAGTTCATTGCGGGTTCTAAGACATTTCCCTCGAAAAACAAAATAATTCTGACATTCGTCGCCCCAAATCGAATTGTTCTGCAGGCATTTGTTGAACGTTAACACTGTAAAAAATCTAAGACATTTTAATTCTAAACCATGTAAAACGAGATTTTTTTTCAATCGTAGCCCTCGGTATATACTTGTTGTATACATACAATATAAGGAACGCTGGTAAAACGTCACCTGTTGTACCGGAATGCGTAATCGTATTACGAATGAACTTTGTTAAGCGACACATTTTTTACACGCATTCCGACCACTATTGCAGACATGGGGAGAATAACAGATTTAGCGATATCGTCGAGTATGTACTTTGTGAAAAAAATGTTATGATCGATATTAAACAAACTGGACACTGTGCATTACTTATTATTCTTATCACACATCTCCAATAACAGCAGCACGGCGGCAAAATTATGGACCATTAATGTGTTCACCGCTTCCAACAATATTACAATAGGTATGTCAATGTATAACATTAGCTGGTCATTTAAAAATCATCCATTTCCGTAGAAGACGTGCGCAGAGAGTGACTAAAAATATTAAAATATTATACGATAAACGTGGCAGTATTATAGTTATTATATTCACGTTCCGAATACTTTTGCGAAAATTGTCGGTTAAAATGTTTTCGGAAAACTGCGTGAACTGCACTTTTTCATTACCGGTGAAAATAATATGGCCGTCCTGGGGTTCCGAAAACATTTATCCTTCGTTCGTTATAATATTATATTTTACCGTACATACCTTACTGGGTATACTTTTGAATTAAAACAGCGAACTAACCATTCATAACGTTTTAGAAAAAATGAGATATGCATTATAATAAGTTATATGTATAATAATATCGCAGTTGGAAATTAATAAATAACTATATCAGGTTTGGGAGCACAATTTACATTTTTTTTTTTTTTGGTAATGCGAACATTAAAACAGTACATTTTTAAATTTCATCAGACTATTTAAAAACAAAAATGTTCTGTTTTTAATTTTTTTTTTTTACTATAAAACGCATACATTTATAGAGATTTTAATAAATAATTCAAAATCAAAAATCATATAAATAATTGATTACTATTTCGTGGAAGCCAATATGTATTGCAAAAAAGCTTGTTGCGTTAAGAAATAAAAAATAACGATTACACTGCAATGTATACTGCTGATATAAATTTGATTCAACTGTTAGATTAAATGGTAAAACTAAAAAAACAATTTAATAAGTATAGGTACATTATACAATATATAAAAAATAATTTTAACTATTTAACTAATTATTATATCATCGACTATTTTATAAAACTAATAAATAATTGTTATATTCAGTGTAAAAATATAATTTTGGTAAACTGGAACTGTTTTAAATATAAGGGATGAAACAGCAATCCTTTTAATTGTGCCTATGATCCCCACCTTCGATAAAAGTATATAATATAATATTAATATGAATTTGATGTGTAAAAGTTATTTAGAACGTTCTTTATTTTACCTCTATTATGAAAACACTTTTTCCTGTTACAATTTCTGCTATTTGGGTAAATAAATTCAAATATTTTAAAATAAGTTTTTTTTCAAATTCAGTTGTGTGTAATGCGTATAGGTAGTGTTAGTGTACGTAAAAAAAATATTTTTAAAACAGTTATAATAAAATCATTGTTTGTTCAAATAGTATGTAGAAAACAAATCATTAATATTTATATTGTGAATAAGTAACATTGTTTCAAATGTACAACCATATATTTTTAGTTAATGGCAATTTATAATGTTGCAAATTAAAGTGTGTTTGGTGTTAATTTAGAATTGTACTTGCTTTATTTCAATACATTATTTTAATATTATAATATTAGGGCATACATATAGACACAATTATTATTGTATTAGGTATTTTATATCTGAAATAACAACAATACCGCAAACACTGATTTTTAATTTTTAATTTTTTAGTTAATAACGTTAATATTTCGAGTATAAAATAAAGTATATTATCAAATATAATTTAAACTTATTAAAAGTTAATAATTAATATCGATTCTCGGTTATGTTAATTTCATATAATTTCTTATATACTAATTTTATAACGGTATAATAATAATTTAATATTTTAAACCAAAACAGTAAATGGTTCTATAATCAATCCAACGAGGGAAGTAGAGAAAACGCCAATTCCGCGTATCTCCGTGGTTCCACTATGGTAGCAGGGTGCCACAGGAAAATGCGCAAAAAAACCAATTTTCGTCGAGATGAGGCGTGTTCTCTCGCTGGACAGAGAATAGTTTTAATTATTATGTTCATAAAATGTTGATCACAACTAAAAAATGTATGAATAAGTTATTAAAAATAAGCAAACTACTTAAATCATTACACTAAAAAAGTTATTAAATTATATTTACATAGAAAATCTATATTAATATTAGAAAAATTACGCTTTTTAATATGTAAGTATAATAGGTGTTAATAGTGTTAATACTAATAATATATTATTTAAAATATATTAATAATTTTGTCTATTTTATTTTTAAAATTCGCAAAGGGGACTGGAACAAAACACAATATGTAAAATAATATGTCCTTTCAATATCATGATTATATTTGATATCATACTAATATTATATAAAAGGTTTCCAGAAAAAATCATTGTACACGGGTAATGTATAATAAGTTAATAAGGCCATTTTTTTTATTACCTCGCCATCATGTAGAACAAAATTGTCTTACCTGTCTAAAATTATCTGTAGAAAATTTGAAATTTTTTCGTTTCCAGGAAAAAAAGTGACTTTAATTATTCTCTTTTAATCACGCACTTTCCAAATTAAAATTTGTATTCAGTTTTGTATGATTGGTTGTAATTTTCATTTATAATTTGATTTTGCTTCAGATTGAGTGATTTAAAATATTATAGGGTAACCAATAAAGAAAGAACAAATCTGATTGATGATTTTTACTAGAGAATTTAAATCTGAATATGACATATTATATCAAAGATGTTTAATTTTTTTTATAAAGTATATATTTTGTTACTCGGTAAAAGAATTGTGCAAGTATAAAGTACTGGGATTCTTGTACTACTATTAAATTAGTAGGTAGTATATCAAGTTAACAGTGTAATAACGATAGAAATGTAATATATTATTATTATTATACGGATTGCGCACGAACGTGTGTACATGTGAATAGAAATAAAACCGCAATGCATCGTCATGAACTTGTAACGAATGGGTTGACGGAAAGAAAAAAAACAATAAAAATAAAACACAATTGAATTTAAGTTGATTTTTTTTCTATCGTCATTTGTCTTTTCGCTTTTCTGATGATAAAAACTCCATACCATACAACGGTCGTTTCGCAATAAAATACCAAATAAGTTTACAGAATATTTTACTCTATAGTTCAATACTGCTCACACGTTATTATGATGATTAGTAAAACTATACGTCCGAAAGCAAA
The DNA here is from genome assembly GCA_014851325.1 of Pentalonia nigronervosa. NCBI lineage: Eukaryota > Metazoa > Arthropoda > Insecta > Hemiptera > Aphididae > Pentalonia > Pentalonia nigronervosa. Next base: position 72,917 of record JACXSJ010000966.1, on the reverse strand, counting down.
CATGTAACACAATATAATATCAAACTTTGTCGTCGTCAAATAAACTATTATATACCTACGCCATAATATCTTAAAATTCCGTACTTTGGGTTATATAATTTGACGCACTTACATCATCGTGTCGAAAAGGGGATAAAAACGTAAAGGCAAAACACTTTTACCATCCCTCTCGTCGAGTCATGCGCTTCGACGTCGACCGCTTTTTTTTGGCGCAGTATTATTATTATTACACTGTCGTCGCAGTTGCGATCGAGGCTCACTCGCGCATTCGCCCCATGCGGCTCACAGTGGCAATACGACGCCGTCAGTCGTATGTAATGCACCGAACGACCGCGAAGGCCCGATATTAATATTATTTTTATTATTATTGTACGCGATAATATAACGGTAGTTTTCGCGCTCAAAATTAAAAATCCAACTCGTGGAATTTTTTTAATTTTTAATTATTTCCACACCTCATTGTCTTCATTTGATCGATAATAAAAAAATAATCACAATTATCGGAATGATATTATAATAACACTACTATACCGTCATTGTAACTGCATCAAATAATGCGTTCAAATAATGAAGGGACGGGACAAGTAGCGCCGAATGCGAACTATAATACCATATTATCATAATAATTAAAGTAAAATAATTAATAATACATTTAGATCGATATTACTCTTGTCGATCATTTCTAGTGATGATTATTATTGTTATCATGTCAATAAAACGACACAACGAAAACTTAATATTTTGTTTGTTATTATTTAATAATATTTAAAACGGCTCAATGATACAATTTATAGACTTGTGAGGAACATCGGCTGCCTGCAGTTGCTTCGTCGTTTCGATGTATATTTGTTATAAGAACTTGTCAAAGGGAAATCGATTTGAAATACCTGTTCGGTTATGTATCGTTTAAAAGACAGTGTAGTGCTGTTGATTTTATTTTCACAAAAGGCTTTGAGCTTTATGGTAAGTCAAAAATAATATATTCATAACAGCTAAGTACTTACAAAATTGTCTTTTTTCAGTGTTCACTTATAATAATTTGTAACTCGATATTTCAAGAAATACGATTTTATTCTATCATTATATAAAGTGTTTTATGCCACAGAAATTTGTCGTAAAATTTACGAGACACGCAACACTGGTACACGCAATATCTGTGTTGAAATTTTTCACTACAATCCAATCACCTAAACGTTAACATTGTTGGTAAATAATTGAAATCAATATTCAATATTTATATATTATATTATACTTTATTTTCATTCAATGATTTAAAATACTAAATTAAAAACTTCAAGTTGCATTCAAAATCACTAAAGATAAATATATTTGTTTTCTAATGTAAGACATATTATGAAAATCGATCAATTTGACGAAACGTTAAACTGCAGTAATATTATTGTTGATGGTTTTGTTATTTTTTTTTTTTTTGGTCTATCGACTTAATCATGTTTTCAGACCGTACTGACAATGGAAACGATTGGGCGCGTATGAGAGGCCTTTGTACAATTATTATTCACAATGAACATTCGCGGGGCGGCTGGTGGGGGTGGCAGCGGCGACGGTTCCGGTGTCAGATACTCGGCCGCCCTGGTGGACGTTGGCCGGAAAATGTTGGCCATGGACGGACTACGGCTGCGGCCGATCAGGACCACAGGGCCGTCACCGGTGGCGCACAACGGCCGCTATTGGACGCCGGACCGACGCAGGGACAACGCGGAAACGGTCAGGTATATCCGGTGTCTGGTGCAGACCTGCGAGGCCATTAAGCCGTGGACCGCGGCCGGCAACCAAATGTCGTCGCTACCGCAGACCCGAACCAAGGTAACGATGGACCAGTTGCCGAGGATAATGCAAAAGGTAAGCGAGATAGGTCGGCATCAAGCAGGTATAGGCGCTTGGTAAGCAGGTGGGTAGGTGGTATCTATACTAAGTGGGTGAGTAGTCTATGGAAAGTCGTAAGTGCTGTTGTAAACAAGTATAAAGTGACCGAGACTAATGTCTTCACTCTCGCTAATGTGATTGCATTACAAGTTACGACCTGACGTACGCCAAACTATGCTTAACTTACGGTATAATATATTTGTGAAAACAATATTATTATGATCAGTAAAAATATACTCATGCGTTTAGGAATTAAAAAAAATCTAAAACATGTTATATTAGAACATATCAAAACGCTCTAGTGAACGATTTTAAAATTACTAAATAATATCAAGTATTCACACTAGACTGGTTAAAAATACAATTTGTATAAATCATGAACGTTCACGTTAACAAAGCAATAACTTTTAATGTGTGGTGACTATATTAAAGTGAAAATAAACTGCAGCACAACAGTTATGTAAATGTTGTTAGTTTCTTATAACTTATATAGGAGCGTTTTATTATTGTACTAAAAAAAATGTACTTAAATATTTAAAAATAAAATAAGCCATCATCGTAATTACTAAACGTGAAAAGTTTGATTTGAGAGGTCGGGTGTGCTTAGCACTCCCAGTTTTTGATTTTGGTATCCTCGTAGTTTATCCCATTTGTGGTTACAAAAATTTAGCTGGCGCAGTACATAACCATCATTATGTATGTGCTTATTGAATTTTGTAGTAGGTAAATTTTCTCGTTGTGTAACCTTCGATCACAAGACTATCTGAAAAAAACTACAGTTTTCAGTATCGCCAGTTTTTTTAATGAAAATTCGTCAGCGATGATTGTTATATTTAGCTGAATAGCGTTAATGTATATTGTAAAACTGTATATTACTATTATTTGTTTTTAACACCAACACAAATGTACGTATTTCTTATAACTAATAAGTTATAACCTACATTATATCTATGTTACTAATTTTATCAATACCCAAAGTGAATAAATCTGAGATACATCATTGATAAACTTATGCAATATTGTATCTACTTATCATAAGCATGACATAGGTAATTGGTTATTTTTTTTTTTTAAGGCTTGAATCTAAATACGCATCGTGAGGTGGATTTATTCGAAAACCAAGATTTGTATACGGCGATAGTTTATTTTGAATATTCTTACACCGGAAACAAAAATAATAGCTACTGGTTTAACGACTCACGAAATAGTTTCGAAAAAGTTTGCCTAAAATCTATATTTTGGTCATGCAATGGTAAAAATAAGAAGCGTTTTTATTTACATTGTTATCGCATGCCAACCACATAGGTAAATTAAAACGTTTCAAAGTCATATAAAAAAGTATAATATATATTGTACGTATATAAACGTGCGTCACAATATTATAAAGGGTGAAGACTTTTTCACTATCACTATGAGCGCTTTTTAACTAACGAAATTATTATAATATTATATAATTATAATAAGTCAAATAATAGTGCCTACGTTATTATTTTCTCGACCACGCTCGATTGATTTCCCAATTAATGTTCTTAAATCTATAGTGGATAAACTGTATTGTTTTATGGAAACCGTTCGAACAAACAGTTTGTAGATTTTATTCATAAAATCCAAATAATGCACCCTGTGATAATTCAATAGTATTTATTATTACATTATAGTTCCCGCGCAGCGCTCAGGGTTCTGAGCTTAAAATATTCTTGTGGTCAAAAAACAAAACTATAAAAATGTATAATATACAATTATATTATTTTCCGTAACGGTTTTATAACACGTTGAGAAATAATAAAAACGTAGGAAGTAAGTAGATACGCGTCATTAAAAGTGACTAGAAGCAATATATATATATATATATATATATATATACTAAAAACGAAACGTCGGGAGTGCAATAAATATTTCGAAATAACACACGATCATCGATTTGTGTATATATAAAAAAAAAAAAATAAAAAGGTAAAAAACTGTCTTGTGTAAGCAATGTACTAATAATAATAATAGATAGCAATATGCGTCGTATTATAAAGTGTAGCTAATAAAAAAAAAAAATTAACACGTCCACTAATGTTGTGGCCCACGAACTCGTGCAAGACGTCGTGCAGTTCGCTTGGATCGCGTGTGCAAACGAAAAGTATAAAAATATCAGAATATAATATTATAATAGGTACGTGTTATATACATTGTGTGTATTTTATATTATATTTTGTTGTTGTAATGTCAACTTTTTCGTTTGCCGTAAAACGAGTGCGAGGAAATCCGAACCCCAAGGTTTGTCGTCGAGGAGCCATCTGTTTGTATAGTGCCCGGAGCATAATGCGTGCTTATATAATAATATATTGTATACTTCTGTCTTTTTAGTGCGCATAAAATATAAAAAAAGGTCTGTGACCGTCGTCGACGTCGCGGGGTTAGAGTTAATAAGACGGTATAAGCTAACTGCAGCGTGCAATACGTAAACTATATATTATTATAATGTAAAAGACAAAACGTGGAAATAAAAATTATTGAAACACATTTTTAAGACTTACATAAAGTACTGAGATGTCAAAAAAATAAATAATAATATGTTAAAAGTAATGATCACTTTACAGACGACGAAAAGTTCGACTTTGGAAGCATGAACTATATACAATCGTTTATAATCTAATCGAATTCATAGAAGAGAAACGCTAACTTTATACACGATATCAATATATCTTTATCGATCGTTGGTAATTGCCGGTCTTGCTTGTTTTTTATATTTTCGTTTTGAGCTATTATAATATAGATAGAAGTGCTTCTTGATCACATTTAAAATAATGATATACGCATTCGATTTTATTTGTAGATAGATGATGATCGCATCACCGAGTGAATACCGCAAATATCCGGTGAATGTTCGAGTGCTTCCCGATTTTATATTAACCCCTCTGCTCGCTACACTCTTACAATATTATAATACAATAATTATTGTGCTCTACTACGTTGAGGGCGATTAGATTTTTTCGTTTCTAGCGTGGCGATTCGTATCCCCGTCCTAACTCAACGGCATGGTTGGCATGGCGTGCCGTAATTTTGTCGGCTTGACGTTCGTCCTTATCTATTTTCCATATAATCTCCTTATCTTTAATATTATTATTCAGCTGTTACGTGATGCCAGGGATAGGGGAAGGTGGCGGCGCCACCCCGTCAATATAAATCAAGGTCCTCGGCGATTAAAACTACCTACACGTATTTATTATTATATACTCAGATTACTATTATCATCGTATAATATAATATAATTATTATTATTATTACTGTTGTAATATATTATACTCTCCGACCTCAAAGGTCTTGTAGCAGTGTTCATGACCGAAAGCAATCACGGTAAAAAACAAAACGCTGAAACCTCGGTGTATATAACATAAATATTACTAACATGTAAGATATACCTTCCGACGAATACGTCACCCTCTGTCGGCTCTTAGTTGTATTATTATTATCATTGCCGAATCGTACGCCTACCTATATATTATATTAATATTATATTGTATGGTGCTGTACATGATTGTTATTTATATTTTGGTACGATAGTAATTGTTTTCGTTTTCCAGGTACTCGGGAACAAGATCCGGAGCAACAGGGATCACAAATTCGTCAACTACTGGACGCCCAGCGATTTCGTCAAAAACTGTTTGTTTTGGCACAATTTCTACAGGCATTTTCACAGATCGACCGAATTGATACTGAGTGCACACGTGAGTTGATTGACACGCTAACGAACGACGAAACGAAACAGAACACCGAAAATCTAATATTGTAATATAATATATAATAATATATATAAATATAAATATAAATAAAATAATAAAAATATATTCTAATATTATATCACACATGTGATACGCCTCCTACTTGCTCAAAAATTTATTTTTTCTCGATTGGTTCTTCCTTCCATTTAATAGGAAACAACAAATGGATATAAAATTAATGTTTAATTTAAATATTTAATGTTATTAGAACAACATGTTATGAAATTATCTCCGAATTCAAATCGTTATTTTTGTGTTGAATCATAATTATAATTGTATATATCATAATAATAATATTATGAAAATTAACACACATTAGAAAATAAAATACACGAAAACAAAATATATTATGTACCTATTTTATCAAATTAAAAATAATAATAATTTCAATCGAAATTTAGAATTAATGTAATTTAAAAGACTAATATTTAAATTGTTATCCATCTTGGCTTTACAATTACGGCCGATAATTTACATTTAACTGTTACCATTATATTATATTTGAATGTAAATATGTTTCGGACTTCTGTCTCGTTTCGTTAAAATCCGTTATGTTATAATTTAATTCGCCTAATCGTGGTTTAACTTCACACGCACAACGGTTTTCGACTAGGACACGCCCTGCAATGTTAAATCGAAATAAAAAACGGCGTCCATACAGCCGTTGAAAATCACGATAGTGAATTTTTACACGTTGTGCAAATTATAATAATAATACTGTAGAAGTCACTACTGCAGTAAACACCCCGCAGAAAGACAATCGTTAGAATATAGGAACACTTTAATGGTTATGTATGTGATTGAAAAAACAATAATATTATTAAGTGTGTTTTTCTTATGACTGAACAATAATATTTTATCGTATAGTATAGAAAACAAAACCGTGGTAGGTATTTCGAGAGACTTTGATCAATCAATTTACGCGTTAATTGTTTAAGGATTATGATATACTTTAGCTAAGAATAGTCTTTTTTTTAATTTATAGTGAGAAGTAGTCTATACTAGTAATTTTAAACAGAATTCAAGTTATTTTATTTTGACGTCCTTAAAACATTTGATATTTATGTTTTATATTTCAGTTATGCGAAGAAGCGCAGAATTGGGCTAATCATTTAGCTCACACGGAGACGTTCGCTTATCAGAACAAAATTAATTACGGACAAAATCTGTTCTGCCGGAAACCAACGACGACTGACATCGAAGGTAAACGTTTTTGTCACAACACATATTGATAGTGTTACGGTCAAGGCGAAATCAGTGTTTTTATTTATTTATTAACCATATGTTTCTGTATTCGAGACACAGGAAAGGACGTAGTCCGCGAATGGTATTCGTCTTCGAGAGTGTACAAGCCGAGGAAGAATCCGAAAATGTACTCGGCCAACATCAATTCGGGTAAATCACCGCCGTCACTGCTGTACGGTGTCTATTTTTTTTTTGTTTCTAATCGCAAACGAATTAATAATAATTATTATTTTAAATTGCAAACAAAACAAATTGTCAACACACCACAATGTAATAATAATGTTATAATAATATTACGTAGGTCCTTTCACGCAACTCGTGTGGTCGAACACGAAAGAGTTGGGCATCGGAAAAGCGTGCAGCCGGTCTGGTCGGATAATCGTCGTAGCCAATTACCATCCAAAAGGAAATGTGAACGGACAGTATGCCAACAACGTGCATTTGAACCAATACTTTTTGCCGGCCAACAAGAAGAAATTAGAATTCATCACCTGCAGACAAGGTGAATAGTAAATAATAAATAATATGCTCAAAATACTATTTAAACATCGCGAAAAAATTATAATGTTAAATAAATATCGTTGACTGTATTCGAATATTACCACAGTGTAATTATGGTTCCGTGAGTTTTCGCAGTAAATTATGGCCAATAATTTTTACGATTATTTATGTTTACATACGTCGATCGGAGGACCCGAAACGGTATTATTTTATAATCGATCCCATACAATATATTATTATTATTATTATTATCAATATATTATCATAATGATATTACATGACTGATCAATATATATCGAGTATCATATTATTTATTTTGTATAAAATATATTAAACGACTGTTGTATTCTTAAGTCTTATTATTGATATTATTATTGTATTATTATACCGAACGTGGCTCTATATAATTAGTTTTATAAAATATATTATGGTACGGTATTCTTATACAAAATATCTCAATGAATACCAGACACTTTTGAAATACTAATTTCCGATCATCCGTATATTTATACACTGTAACTCTACATTAATAATCGATATTAATTAATATTGATTCCAACCAACAATCGTGGTTATTATATTTTTAGTTTTTATTGTGTATACACTATGATGTAAGAAATATCAAAAATATAAATAAACATGAATAAAAAATTTCCTTTGATATTATTCTGTAATGTTCATTAAATATGGTTATCTATCGATTCATTGGGTGTGAACGAACAAAGTCTCTCAAAATAAAATGGGCCAAGTTTCTGGCGAGTACAATGTGTATTTTTTTAATGATCATACACCGAATTGTACTTATATGAGTGAACAAAATCGAATTCTCGGAAACTGATCTGTTATCCTGTAAAATTGTTTTTAAAATAATTAAATTTATAGTATGGCGTTTTATATAGGCAATAAAAGATACATCACAATATGGTATTTTAGATGACAATATTTTTTTAAATGTTCCATTATATTTAACTTTATAAATGTTATAAAATCTTCTTATTTTCACTGTATGCCTTATTGGTTTTTCATAAAATCCCTATGGATTTCATTACAAACTCTATAGTTTTTAATGAATTAATTGTTACACATTTATCATAGGTGCAGATAAAAAAAAAAACAATTTCGAAAAATGATACGTCTATGACATTCTTTATATTAAAGAATGTGGAAATCAGAGACGACTTTTCTCTCTTGGATTCCGAAAGATTCCTGCTAGTAGGCTGGCTAATTAACATGACCGTTGTCCTGAAAAGAAAACAGTTATTTTTATGAGCATGGTCGCCGGTTTTCCAAAACTCATCGGGTGCTTATTTATTTTGTTACGTATTGCTTCATTAATTTCAGTCGGCGTATATGTGTATGAGGAAAGTATTCGGTTCTTGTTTTAGATATTTTTATCTTTTGCGTTTAATTATTTACAAATTGAGCAGCAATCTTCGCTAAAAGCTGATTAGCCTGAGCTGCAATTATAATTCTAAATTGAATAACCATAGAATACTTGACATTTTAACGAAATATTTATAATAGTATTTTTTAGGCATAAAAACTATATCATTTTATATAAATATTTTGGCTCTTTTCTTATTTTATTAGCATTTAAAACGTTCAACCTTTCAATGTTTTATTTTTCATTTATGTATAATAAAGATTTTGTTTATATGCCATTTACGTCAAAAACTTAAAAACTTTAATACAAGTTCTTTATTAGTTTTGATTATAACATTCCAAAAATATCGATAATGATACATAAACAAATTTTGTCAAAGTTGGATATTTAAACAAAAAATAACGATTGTTGTAGTACAATGAATATTAATCGTAAGAACTTGAAGCTTTTATTTATTACGTATTTTATTTTTAATTTATATTCAAAATGAAATTTATTTAAAATATATAACCATGAAAAATAAAAGTTGTATAATGTAGTAGGCATATTCATTGACCAGTTAATAATTTATGTTTGCTTAATTACCTCACATACCTAATATATAACATTTAAATCGAATAATTTACTTACTTTTAAATCATCTGAATCGTTTAGAAAAATAATATGATCAGCCCAATAGATTTAAATTAAATTTTAAAGAATCATTTATTTTAATTATCTTCGTTAAAAATGGCAATATATTTTTATTTTTAAGAAGTCATCAACCCAACAGCCATAATTGTATAATACCTAATACTGATGATTTAGATTTTAGATTTTAATATTTTTTCGAGCGTGTGAAGGTCTAAACATTTTAAATAAAAATAATTTGTACATTTTAGTTTATTTTTAGAAAACAAATAAAGTTATAACTAAATATTGTATATTAAGCTTTCTACCTGTTTACACAAATACATGATGATACGTTGTTTGGTAATCAGTTATACGTGTATTTATTAGATTGTATTAAATTCTTCAAAAAAAGTTAATGATGAAAATCCATCATTTTTCGTTCATTATTAAATGAATCATTTTTTTTTTTTTTTTTGAATCGATAATAATCATGCAATTGTTTTAACCAAGGATTATTGGAAAACATGTTATTTATTTAATATAAACTAAATAGTATCTAAATATTTAATATTTTTATAACGATGTTTTAATAAACAACTTTTTTTTCACTAATAATGTGTTATGTTAGACATCTGTTAAACAAATATAAATAATAACTAATCAGAAATTAAGTATGCCGTATGCTATTGAATAATTTTGTAGGTAATGATGTCATATATAGTTTCCATATAAGATATTAAGTTATATACAACGTAACTTTTTAAAGACTGCAATTTAAAAAAAAATAAAAACTTTAAAAATGATTTAATTATATAATAGGATGAACGAAGTTTTTTAAAAAGAAATTTTTTTCGAAGAAAAATGTACTCAATTTTTAAATAATACGTCCATTATATCCCACACGTACGTAATTATACCGTGCAACAGTTTATGTCATTTATCAGAATATGTTTAATGTCGTGGTTATTTTTAAGCACTTTAATATTATAAAAAAAAAATGGGCAACTTGCTGGAAGATTCTAATTTTTGCTGAAGCCCCCCCCCCCTTAAGGACTTAAAATATTTTAAAAATAACTTTAATTTTCAGTTTATTAATTAAAGTAAAAAGGAGCAATATAATGCCAATAGGTGCATATAGAATGTTATATTATATTGCTTATTTATATTTAGGAGTGATTAATAATCATGATTATTTTGTTTGAACAAAAAGATCGTGACGTGACGACGTATAAATGGAGGTAACTTACTGGAGATCAGCTATCAAGACTGTTATGTTACTATTAAACTGTGTACATTCTTTCAACCTTTAAATATTTTACACTATCTCCTACGTAATTATTAGGGCTCAGATACTAAGATTTAAATTCCCTAAAAATATTGAAGTTAAAAAATATTTATTTTTTAATATTTATTTTTTTTTCAATAAAAAAAAAATTCTTCAAAAAAAAATTTTGGAGTTATAACATGAAGTTTTTGAAACATATTACTTGTTGCTTGAAAGCATTGTGTAAGACATTCAAAAAAATATGTGCAAATGCATTGAAATCCGAACCCCAGTAATTATATAATATTATATGCAATAAATGATAATTTTGTTATTAGTATTATTTTATAATATGCATGTATGATAAATTTTTATTCACTATAAAAATTTAAACTTAACATTTATGCTTTTTTTTACTTGAAGTACATGGCAAAATATCATAATTAACACTCACCATTTTTGTATCTATTTATTAAAACTGTAGTTTTTTCGAAAACAAATATTTGAGCTTTCAGAGATATAAGTCGATTATTGATCGACTATCGTTTTAAACAAATACTTGCATTTGACAAATCTCAAATCTATGGAAACAGTTAGTGGTGTAATATTTGATTGAAGTTATAGATTGCCGAGATCCACATAGAGTCAAAATTTTCGATTATTATCACTTTATTAAAAACGTAGAAAATAAAAAAATAATCACTAATTTGTTTCATTTCCCGACATAGGTACTTGTATGATAACATAAATATGAACGCAAAACAGCATATTATACTCATGATATAATAATATAATATAAATAATATAATGGTCAAACGATAAATAAATAAATAAATAAATAAATAAATAAATAATATGAATATAAATTAACATTGCCGACATATATAATATTAATATGTAGACAATAAAATAATAGTAATAATAAATTCGACAAGAGTCAACTGGTTGGGTGGTGGCAGTTGCGGGAGGGGGGGGACGATCAACGGCGATCGATGATGGGTATGTAAATGGGCGTCTTATCGGAAGTGTGGATGCGGTACACCACGTGATCGGCTTCCTCGGCCGACGACGGGGCCGGCACGATGTGCTGCAGCCCCAAGACGCCGCCAGCCCCTCCGCCGCTGCCGCCGCCGATGGACCGCCTGTACGTGGGGTTGTTCTGGGTGCCGGCGGCGTGCGCGTCGTCCGCGGTCGAGTGCGAATGCGAGTACACCGGCTTGGTAACGATCTCGTACGTGGTGCTCTTGGGCTCGGAGTGACCGCCGCCACCGCGGAACGACGCCAGTCCGGACAGCAGCAGAGACATCAACGCCGTCATCAGCGCCTTGCCCGCGAGCACGGCGATCGCCTTCATGCCGAGCGCTAGCAGCATGGCACCAGTCACCCATCCGGCCAGCAGGATGGACTGCGCGTACTTTTGCTTCTTGCCCCTGCCTGCGAACAACAACGCCCGATCCAATATTGTAATGATAATGTATTATTATTGCAGTTCTCCCGAAGCCGGTACTCAGGACTCAGTGCCGTCATTTAAATTTTATAATAAGTTAACGCAAAAGTTTACTGACCATAATATATAACTGAACCAAAAGAGAAATAGATCGCAAGTTTATTTCCACTCACATCTTTATCTAGACACTGGACACAATATTTTACCCGTCTTACATAATTTTATACAAGTTAGAGTAAGTTAGAAGCAAAAATAATCTCATTTTTCGTAAAAAAAAAAAAGGAAGAGGTGCTAAATAAATTATGGAACATCAGCAGTAGCGTCATTTAATATTTTTCTAGAAGGGTGGAACAAATTAAATTACAACGAAAACGTAAATGAAAAATCGAAACATTTTAAATAGGTAGGTTCTTCTTTTTTTTTCATAGTTAAATTTAAGATTCATCGTTTTGTTCTTATAATTTATTTCCTAAACTATAAATATTAACTATTATTGTGTTTATGATATTCTAGTGCTTACACAATAATACAATATTATACTCTTATTTCCTTCAAAATTATAAAAATTGTAGTTTTATTATATTTTACCGATAACCAGCCCAACATTGGACTGTTTTTATAATCAGAAAGAACAAATGCCCGTTTTTCCCACCCTTAAATGACGCCACTGAGTCTCGGGTACGCACAGTTGCAGGTAATCGTGACATTTTTTTAAGGCTGTCGAAAGCGTACCATTTTTAAGGGGTTGGACTTAGGCAATATTCTATAACGATCAGGAGTGTAGTGTGACTGTGTGTGTGTGTGTGTGTGTGTGTGTGTGTGTGTGTGTGTGTGTGTGTGTAGTGATACCATGATGGATCATTATAGTGTGAGTGAGTTCTCCGAACGTTCAAGATAGATGAAATAAGTCTAAGATTCTTGAAAATCCGTAGCGTGCATACGCGCAGTGACACGTTACTATTTTTTGCGATCAAAAGAGTCTTAACTTTTGTGGCATGAAAGTCCCAAAAAGCGAAATAAAAATTCACCTAGTACTGAAAGCCCGATTTTATTTTGAAAATATTTTAATTCCTAATTCTCTTTACTAAATTTTATAGGAAATGGATTTTCGATTTGTTATATTCCTTAATTAGTAAAGCATCAAATTTACTATCTTGTTTTTTTTTTCAAAATTCACTTTTATTTCAGTGTTTATATTAAAAAAAAAAAAATAATAAAAAATAAATTTGCTACAAAACACAGACAAGAAGCGAACAAGTTTAAATATGTGACCTGGTGTGGCGCGGTAGTTGGCTTCAGTCGTGAAATCAATGATCAGCCGGTGTCTTAAAATGGTTCCCGGATGGGTGACCATCTGGGTTCTAATGACAAATCCTTGCCACATATACACACGTGTTCTAACCAACTGTACCCTCCCCTACAATAACAAACCTATTAAAAATCCTACAAACAGATAATGACCATAGTTATCGTGTTTAAATTTTAAGTTCAAATATATATTTTTTTAATTTAAAATCGTACTTTTGGAAGTATATATTTTTTTCTTTATTGGTCTAAATTCACGAAATATAAAACCACTTTTAAAAGTCTTAACTTAAACTTTTTTCATTCACCAATCGCTTTATATTATATATATAATAATAATGTATGTTATCTGCGGAAATTTAATATATAGTAGTCGAGTCTCGATATCTTAAATCTCAAGGAAGGTAAAATTAATTCGAATTATGCGCTTTTTTTCTTTTGAGCTTTATACACCTCAAATATAATATTCAAACATTTCAAAGTATATGAAAAAACTTTGAATTTTAAGGTTTTTTAGTTAAAATTATATAATCTATTTTTTGTTATTAACGAAATGATAATTTTAATTTCGTAAACTGATACGGAAAACTTAAATAAAATATTAAATTAGATGGACAAAATTACGGCAATGTCGTTCTAAATACAACGTTATATAATATTCACCGAAAATCATTTTACTTCACTAGAAAAAAAAATACACAGGTTCCATCCGTTTAAATGAATAAGAAATATTGCAATTCTATTCTCTTTTTCTGGAATATGTACAAAAGTAGACCCCTCTCAGAAAATGCGTACCCGAATTTGACGTCGCACAACATATTTTTACTAATTTAATTACTATAAACATAATTTTTGGAATAAGATATTTTTATTTAAAATTTCATAAATAATAACATACAATATCCATAACCAATTTATAAGGATATTTTAGTATTTTACACGTGTTCATTTGGTCAAACTTGTTGTCATTCGAAGTTCAGATTTCTAAAAACAGTTTCATTCGTATTATTTACCTATAGTTTGTTTATAATATTATAATAGTATTACAATATAATTTTGACCTACTGGAGATGGATGGCTCTGATTTTTTTAATCCGTCGACCGACATCCTTATGTTATTTCGAAAATATTCATGACTGTGTTACATAAACGAATAACATTATTAAAATATTTTATTAATGAAAAAATTTGGCAAACACCTGCACGTGTAGAACATTATATTGTGTTGGATCATGAACATCAATTTACTTCAATTGAGTGACGACTCGATCGGATAATAAACGATTATGTTGCCTATATAGATTTCACTAGTACGATATTATTATTTTGACGGGTTTGAAAAAAAAAACAAAAAAAAAAATATGTAATTGTCCATAATAGAAACTCCAAATGTATCTATCTTTCGGAAAATCAGTTGTTCTGATAAATATAATGTATTTAATCTTCCGATCTATTGTATAAATAGAATTACGGTTCGTTCAATTATTATCCACTTAACTACCTACATATTACTATGTCATGAAATTGTGCCCGTAAACGGTGAGCGTAGTTCAATTTATTAACTCACGTTCAAAATGAATAGTGAGTACCTACTTATCATAGGTATTTGAATGGAATGCATTAAAAAAACAACCAGTTTTATAGTTGTGTTACATTTCATTTATACTTATCCTAAATTTATTTATATTTTGTGTGCTTATATCATCAAACATTAGTCATTTTTAAGCAGTAAATTTGTGTTTAATTTTTCTAAATTAGAAAAATAATCGAAATTTTTAGTTTTTAACACTTTTAAAACAAAATATTAATAATTTATTTTTAACCTACTAAATTTTTTTTTTTTTTGAGCTGAAATGCCAAAAACTAAACATACAAGTGCCAAGTACAACACCTAGATGTCATAACATAATACTCCAGAGAAAAATTAAATTGTGATTGATAAAAAGATCATGATTAATATAAATATATAATATTATATTTCTAGAACACAAACCAGAATGCCCACGGTGAGCAATTTAAACGGACCCTGAATGACAAATCACTCTTCGTGAGATGACATGCATTTGGGATGAATCAATAAGATATTTGAATAATATAATTATACATATAATTTATATGTATAAGAAAGAATAAAGGAGATTATTATCATTATTTTTTAAATCGATTACCTTCCCATCTACTGTCAACACGATAAATCAAACTACGTACCCGATTGAATGGACGCGTCGGCCGCGACCTGTCCCAACTTCCGGACCGACTGCACCATCGCGTCGTCCAACAGCTTGACGTTAAGCGTAAGCGTGCCGAAGTATCGGCCCAACTTGTCGACGAGCAACCGGTCAAAGGCTTCGGACGAGTCACGGGCCGCGATCGTTTGCGCCGGTACACCTCCGTCGCTGCGGTAATCGTCGTCCTCTGCGCGGTACTTGTGGCTGGATACCGTGACGCCGGACACCAGCGAGTAGCTGTCGTTGGCCCGTTCTAGACGGTCCACCAGATGCACCAGCGCCAACTTCGCGCACGTCACGTAGTTCTTGGACGCGCACCTCTTCCACATGACCTACATTAGTGGATGAAATCGCACTATTAGCAATAATATAATACCGGTAATATAATATCAATGATACCTGCGATGATAAAAAATAAAATAATATAACAAGACACAGTACGTCGATCGATTAATAATGAATAAATCATACATCGGATGTAGCTGCTGTACAGTGTGATAACATAATAAAATATCGCTAAAGTGGTGGCCTACAGCTGCATTTAGGCCTAGAAAACAAAACAATAATAGATCGGGCTATTGTAAACTCGGCCCGAGGAAAAATAAAGTTAAAAAGGTTTATAGTAAATTCAACCTAGTTTTTATCAGGTGAAAATTATTGACATATGAATTCGGCCCGAATAAAAATAATAATATGCCAGATCTTCTAATATCTAATTACTAATTAGTAATTATTTTATAATATTTTTGCATATTTTTTTTTAGCATTACCCAGAGGACACCACAAGGAGGTAATTTTTATTATACTCCAAAAACTATTTTGTTTTATTTTTAGTTTCATATTATTAAAAAATAAAAAGTATAAAAATTCGTTATATATAAGAATTAAATTATATAAATGCAGATTGTAAGTGTAAAAGATATGTAAGTTTTTAAGTAAAAAGCCATGTATTTAACGTATTCATTTACTAAAATTTCTTTATTTTGATAGTGTGGCAAACCATAATTTAAAAGTCTTCGGTTATTTATGTTTTGTTGTAAATGTATGTACTGTTCTTTGTCAGTGCTTTTATACTACGAATAAATTAATTAATATCAAATAAAAAATATTTTGGCAACGTAAACGATGTTGTGTGAAATTTCTACAAGATTGGATTTTAATGCAGAGTTATATGCAAAACAGTTTGCGTCTTAAAAAGTTTTCATTGACCTCTGAAGAGGATGTTTTTACATAGATCATAAACAAGGAAAATTATATATTGTCATCGAAAAAATATTTAAAATAATACAATAATTGTAAGCAGAAATTAAAGGATTATAAACGTTTAAAATTTAAAAAAATGCTTTTAAATATTATATATTAAATACAACAACAGTTTAATCACTCATAATATTAAATATCTCAATGTATAATGCTGTTGCCCACGTCACAAAATCCAGTGAACGGAAATTCCCGGTTGGTAGAAAATATAAATGAAAAATGCGACGGGTTCGATCGACGGCGCGCGAACGCAATAATCGTCGTGTGAAATCATCAATTTATCGTATTTCGTCGCAAAAACCTGTTAACTATCGGCACACCGATGATCATTGTTCATTTTTGTCGGAATCGAATTTTTATTGGAAATTCGCAGCGGCTCGCATAGAACACACGCACACTCCGGTTTCATTTCACCGATTGTCCTTAGTATTGGAAAATCAAATGCCCCTCACGATACGCATTATTATAGATACGTGACAGGTACGCTCGATCATAATAATAATAATAATAATAATAATAATAATAATATAATGATGATCGAACACAAACTCACACTCACACACGCGCGCACGATTTACGGATGACATCAATTTACAGAATTGGTTATCGAATCAGTTTTCACACGCATAAATATAAAATATATAATAATGTGTTCCAAATAGTTTCCATCATAAATGTAAATGTAGCGAAATTATTATTATATTGTATAATATAGGATAGCTATTCTATATCGTTTACGACGCGTGTACCACCCAAAACGGAAAACTTCGTCGTCCTTGTCGTTTGTTTGTCCATCAGTTCCTGACGACGCGGTCGATTCGACTTTGTTTCGCTTTTTCCAATAATCTCCGAACGAAAAACATTTATGGAAACATTATTGTGACGCGCCGACGACGGACCGTGAAAACGCCGTTTAGAGATGATCCGATCGTAACAAAAAAAAAAACCTTTGTAACATTGCTCCACGAATATGTCGATACAAGTTGGTTGCGTGCTCGTCGAAAAACAACGTCCAAATTTGGCGCTAATAATAATGTACATAATATACCTTTTTTTCGTTCAAAAAACAAGGAGCTGGTAGGAACTGCAGTTTACCACAATACTGCCACCGATTGACGTTGATACACCTACACTAGTCTTTAAATAGGTGTGTACAAAATAATTATGTAAACAATTTTATTTTATATATTATTATATAAGTGAAAATTCGACAGTTTATTTTTCCGTTGTCGTCGTGACCACGTTGAGAATGACGCGTTTCGGGTAGGTAACGAGGCGCAGAGTGTTGGAAAGATTTTTACATGGTAAATCAATCAAGTATTCCTATTTCATAGTACGGGTATATTATTCGCCCGGTATTCGGCCAAACAATATAATAATCCAGAAAAACATTTTCGAAAAGCGTTGAAATGTATAGGTGTCGCGTAAACCTACATTTTCTTACTAGGAACGCGCATTGTCGTCCGAATACCTACGATGTGTGTGTTTGTGTGAACATCGGACCAGCAGGACGTCGTAGGTAATTTTCTTTCACGTCAAAACACGAATACAACTGTTATGCGTTGGGTGGTGTTGACATGATCGCGTGGTCAATAGAGTCGAAAACGGTCGCCGGCAGAAACATCCGCAAAAGGAGAGTTACACGCGGACAAGTCGATGAATTTGATTAGCACACGTTAAAACAATAATTAATTACAAGAATACCGATTTGACGATAAACTGAATGGAAAATCATACACACTGTTGTACGCGTACATCGGAGGTTTTCTATTAAATAGAAAACCTCCGATGTAAAAACATTTGAAATTAAAAATTTTTTAATTTCAAATGTTTTTTCGTTACGCTAAAAAATCGAAATCATATGCACAGACATAGTAATAATAATATAATACTACAGTCATACAATTATTATAATAATAGTAACACGAATTTATAATCGTGCGCACGCCATTACCTATTATAGTCACTTGTATATATCTACTAACTATATAATACATTATATTATTGGCGGACTTCCGCGCACAGCGATGATCGATCTCGACAGTAAATAATCGACACGTGCCTACTTAAATTACTTTTGCTTACGTAAATTACAGGTATACGACTGATTGTAATATTGAATAATGGCCTATACGTAGGATCGTTGTGTAGCTGTATAGCAGTATATAGTGAGTGAGTATTCATTCTTCGCCACCGGAATTATGGTCACGTATTTGCAACTGCGTATTGTACTATGCGTGAATGTGTGACTTTCCAATTGAGATTTTGCGCACAAAAATCATTTGAAACCTATAATTTTTAGGTTAAATGATAACACACTGTGTGTCGTTTTTCAGATCAAGTCTGAAACGCATTACCATCGGGCCATATTATGCGACATTATACAGTGAAACCTCTCTCAACGGACACCTCTAAATAGCAGACACAATTTCAGTGACCGAGAGTGTCCGGTATTTAGATGTTTCACTGTATTATATTATTACAACCCTCTGCGAATATCGTTTCAGACCGATTGTTGTGTCTTGAAGACTATGTACAACAGTGATATACCTAATATAGCGTTTGTTACTATTTTTAAGTATACGCACCGGCGATATAACAGTTTTTTAAATTGATTGAGCATCAAAACGGTAATACTGTAATAACGATTATTGTTATAGTGGTTGGCCTTAAACGCGACCACGATCCAAAAATGTCTTCATAATATTTTGATTTAAAAACATAATATTTTATTTCGACCAGTTAAAAAAAAAAACGTGTTTATGATTTATAACAGATAACATTATAATATGATAAAATGTAATCAGAGTTGTAAACAATTTAGTCCAATATAATAAGTATACGGTATTACTATATTGTGATAATTTATATTATATTTAATAATTAATAATATTAGCATATTATCAACATATTAAATTATGAATTTATATATTATGATATATTGATATATTCACGGCAGATAACAATATTATATATTAGTGTCTATTGCTTAAAATATAATTTGTTACTGCAGAGGTTGTGGCGACAATAATATATTTAAATAAACAATCTATAACTGTGTATAATATAATTATTTTGCTATATAGTCCTAATCGTTTGTGGTTTCTAAACATAAGTTTAGAACACCATATAATATATGATATTATCACGATTGTGTTCGTCCATCCGTCTATTAATTATCAGTAGATATATAGTTATGATTGTTGATATTAAGATATTTATTAATTGTCCGTAGTTACTGTACATAGTTACAATTATGTTAATTGGAAATACAATTAACTAAAGTTTTATTAATATAAATATTATTAATTTAATGCTACAGTTGAATAAATAAATGGTTTTACAACGGTTCTATTCAAAGTAAATGCATACTAGCCAGTATTAAAAAATATTAAACTATGAGTATTTAATATGTATTCATACTAGTTAATATTAAAAAGAAGTACCAAAATATAAAGGTTATCAATTATTTTTAAATTATATGTTGAATTATAGTTTATTACGTTGTATTAAAATACGTTAAGAAATCGGGAATTCCTCCCGCTTGCAGAATGAGATTTCCTAACTTGTTTTTGTATTATTTTAAATGATATAAAATGTAAAAATTATATTACATAACTGTAAAATAGTAATTAAGAACTTTAATAGTAAAAAGTGGTTTTTGAGATAATCGTATTTACATTTTACAATTCAACATTAAAATAAAATTTAATTGGTATTAATATTTTAATACTTCACATTGTGATGATAGATAATTGTATAAATATGGACAGCATTTTAATATCGTGTCATTGTAACGTTGACTTTATGGCGTATTTTGTACTCAAACGTCTAATATCTTAAATATTGTTATTTTGATTTATTGTTCTTATGTGATTATACATAATTTTTAATGATGATCTTAACTATAAATACATTACTATTCAATGTAAATTTAATTAATGAGTTAATTTTATTTTTTTCAACATCTTTATCGTAATTCATATTTAGATAAAAAATTGTTATTCTAAAACATTTTTTATGAATAAACTCGAAAAAATCATTTTAATTCATCGCACACAATTTTCTTTTTTTAGTCAACTATTTTACTAAATAAATACGCATAAGACAATATATAGGTATTAGGTATGTATATAGCATTATAGATACTTAAAATAATGTTAAATCAAGGTTCTCAAAGATTTTTGTTTTTTAGGTATTTTGAATATTGAATATTAATAAGCAGATAACTTATAAAAATCGAATAAAATATTATATCTGTGGACATAAAGATCTCAACCATTAAAGCATACGTGTGAAATTCAAAAATTTATTTTTACTGAGTTTCTCACGACGAAGACGGCCAAAATGAAATAAGATATTATGTCTTAAAATTATAGTAATTATATTTTAATGATAATATAACTTTCAATTATTACACTGCTTTTAATAAAAAAAAAAAAAACAATCATACTATGTGTACTTTAATATTTAACTATAGTTAAGCTAATACGGCATACCTATTCAATTGTGCACGCAGCTTTATTAATACTAAACAAAAACTACAAATTTTCAGAGGTTTAAATTATTAAATCGATATCAATTTGATGTATCTACGTTTATAATTTGAAAAATACATAAAAATATGACATGTAACAAATATGACGATCTCAAGCTCAATAAAGTTAAAAAAAACTAAAAAATAACCCTACAGTTTAATATGGTAGAAAACAATTCATCAACATAATACAAATATTATAATATAATACAATTGTTTATTATTATTATTATGATGCTGTCGATTTCATTTTCTCCACTTGTGTCAATTATTCATTTAAAGTGAATAATTGATATAATATCATTTTCGAAACTAATTTAAAGGCCTACACACATTTAAAGAAAATCGATATCACCAGAAAAAAAAATTAGCCTCTTCTTCGGTTGGTATATGCTGTTTGAATGGTGTGAACGATCCGCGCGGAACGGTCGTAATGGTTCGTAATCGTTAAAATATTATATTATTGTTAAATTGGACATAATACATGAATTATTATTATTGTTGTTTTTTTTTTTTAGAAATTATACTTGTAACATGAAAGTGTCCGATATCGCTTTCGATATGTTCGAAATACGATCAATGATCGGATCCGTATTATATTGCGAGAATAATAACGACGAGAAAACGGATTTCAATGCAATAATAATATTATATGTATCATCAATAACGTTATGTTTTCTATACTATTATTGCAATGGGAATCGTATTTTTATGTCTTATGGATTTGAGTTGTCCAAACCGATAAGTGTAAAAAAAAATAGTAGATATTCGTTTGAAAACATTGTTAAAAACTCAGTGCAGAAAATAAGCCTATTATGTATCTAAAAATAAAGTAAAAATGTATCGCATGAAGAACCGATGAAAACTAAATTAAAAAATATCAATACAACATATTGATTTTCGATCGCAGAATGTTTTTGTAATTATTTTTTAGACATTGTAAGTTTCTATTTTTGTTTCTCGTCACTCGTTTACTCGACGGAAATCGCTCTTAATAGAAGAGTCTAAATTTGACAATACAACCTGCTATGTGTTTGTATAATATCGATGAAATATAATGTCACAGTAGAAACATCAATATTCGATGACATGAAAACACAAAAAAAAAGCGTTTATCTTTACGCACAATATTACCTTCAAATAATAACGACACTGTCCGTAGTACACTCATCATTCTTTATACCTATACTGTCAATAATGCTTTCCCGGGCACCCCGTGACTTTATTCTTATTGGAACGACATAACTGAAATACGTTCAATCCTATTTATTATTATTATTTACAATTTAATATACCCACGTTGCTCATTCGTTCGACCACAATACATAATTACGTTTCCTACATTCGAAATCTTTAGGAAAAAGTTCAAGCATATCTACGATTTTTTCATTGGACAGTCGATATGATCTTTCACAATAAACACTGAAATCGAACACCAAACACGTGGTGTTCTTTGATAAGTAACGATTTTCTCAGCGTGAGTCAACTAAACAACGTTTATATATTTGAACCACGGCGTGGTTAAACTGATTTAATATTTCCTTTTGATATTTTGCCATAGTTACGCATGAAACTACCGATTCGGTTGTACTTACCGTTTTTCTTTTTTACGAACAATATCTAAGAAACTATAAAATCGTTCTGGACGAAGGTTACTGTTAATTGAACTCATAAACCGCGGGAGTAAATATTAACAATTATCATTTGAATACCTGCCGACATCATGTCGTGTATCGAAGATCAAAAACCATGGACCCTAAACAAAATTTCAGTTTTTCCTCATGCATTTAATTTGAAACTACCTTAATTTTCGGTATCCCAATTATGACAATAATGCAACGGGCAGTAATATATTATGTACGTTTGTTGTCTTCAGAAAATTGTGATAATATTTAAAAAATGTATATATTATTTACTATCGTTAATAGAATAGTTGTTCAATTAAACTCTAAAAAACCATGCCGATCACCATTGTCGTATTATATAGTGCTCAGTAATGGTCTCGCATTGTCGAGTTTCTCACAGCATTTTATACAAATCATAATAATATTATGTACATAATTCGATGTTTATATTGTTGTAATTTTTTTCTTTATCGCGCAGTGTGCACATACTCAAATATGAACGTAATCTGTTTGAAAATCTATTAACGGTTAAATACGAGTACATAAACGTAGACGTCGTCGTAAGATGTATTGATATACTATATGAAATCAATAAACGTAAGAATAAAAATGTAACAAAAATTGCACGATTTTTGTTGTTGTTTAATCTCATATTCTAGTGACCTAAAACGACGTGTATAAATTATTTTCTCAAGTTAATGTAATAACTAAGGCTGGAATTTCGATGCACTTTACATTGTTTTCCGAAGATTTTTGTATTGTTTAAGCCAAGCTTATTTTATAACATACACGCTTCATGTAGTTTTGAATCAAAATAAAAAGTTTTTATTTTATATTTTTTGGAGTTTTTGAATCCGAAATTTGAATTTGAAATTGTATTTTAAGATTATTAGAAGATTTTTATATAAATTTAACAAACTATAAAGTAAGTTCTTATAGTTAATTACTTAAAATAATTTTAAACTGTTTGGAAATAATTAGTTTTTCAGATTAAAGAAGTCCAAAATGTACATTTATGCCTGTAAAACTGTTTTAAAGTCATTTAAAAGTTATTTAGTAATTTATCAATTATAATTTACATCAAAGTTATAAAAATAAAAAAATATTTTAGTGCATTATTTAGAATTTTCAGAAATTTTAAGTCCCAGCTTTAGTAATAAATCAAATATTTATTCATACGTGTGATATACAAGTATATCTTATAATTATTGAAGGGGTATTTTCGTATAACCAACAAAACAAAAACTTTTGAAATTATTTAAAATTTGAATGGGCATAAAATTGGAGGAACCTATTGATAAGTAGGTGTATACTTTATCGAGTTTTGACCCGAGTCTTACCTATACGTAAAATAGACGAAACGTCGCGGACGGAGAAACAGACGTCGCCTTATAGGTAATTATCTATATAATTGTATATAAGTATAACACGCACATTATTATATTTTAGAGAGAGCAATACGTACTTTTATCAAGTTTTCGGTTGATCCGTTGAAGGGCCTGGAAAACGTGTCGGTCGCCGTCGGGTCGACGGAGTTTATGTCGGCGGTGGACTGGTCAGATGCTGCAGCCGTTTCCTTCGACGCGTCGGTTGTCGGTTGGCCCCGAGTTCCGGCCAACGTCAACAGCGCAAGAGCGGTCATCAGCATAGCAGCGGAATCGCGACGGCCGTACATGACGAAGGTTCGATGTGATATGGCGTGCAAATGTATCCTACACGCGTTTATTCGGGCTCAAAAACGGCGGCAGACGTCGAGATCGTACGACTGTATTGATAGCAAGACCGACCGACCGCGCGTGTATGTGTGTGCGATAAATCGCGTCGCGCGTACAACGTCTGTGGCAGGATGCGTGCGGTCTATATACCACGGTCGTGAGCGTAGGTCGGCGGACGATCGAAGGCTGCGGCGGTCGCGCGGTTGTGTGATGCGCCGGGACGCTGCGAGATCAGTTATAGGCGGACGAGCGGGGCCGGCGATTTGGGTCGCGCGGTGTGGCAGTCCATCCCCCCGATGGCGAAAAACCGCGGTAGGGAAAACAGTCGCGTGCATGCCTACAATAATAAACACTCGGCATAAACAATATTATTATACTATATCGAGAAATGATATTAATAATATAAGCTTTACGTAATATAATATCCGAACGGGAAGACGAATATATTATGGTATACGGCGTGTGCATAATGTTAAAGGCATCATAATATACAAAGCATTAAATACAACAATAATATTAAAACACTGCAAATACGGATAAACTGCAAATTCTTTGACTATACAGACACCCTGCGAACACAATATGTTTAAGGGGTTACCACCAATCACCATTATTGTAAATAAAACAAATAAGTATCGATCAAATTTGACTATAGTCTATTGAAATTTTTTTTTTTTTTTATATTATTATGCTAGAATTATTTGTCCATTTTACAATCATTGACAAAACATTTTATTCAAATTTATTTTTTTCCAAATCATCATAACTGATAGCCAACGATAATTTATAGCTAATTATAAGATGCTTAGCTTAAATGTTTGAGTCAAATTTCAAAAATTATTAGAAAAGTTGAATAGGTTATTCAGAAGTTTGATCTCAATAAATTATCCGATTAGGACATATAAGCAGAAACTATTGAAGTTTAATTGTTTAATGTAGTTGACTATTAAACTTTTAATATATTATAAATAGGTAATTTAAAAATGCAGAAACTATATACATATACTCATTCCAATTTCGATTTACATGCTTCAAAATGTTTTTTTTAAGAATAATCTGTTATACTTTACTGTTAAAATAGTTGTTTTGCCACAGGTTACTTTTTAAAATATGGTACCTATATATAAGATATAACTATTTTAACATTTCTATATGGTCTTTGAGTGTACTTAAAAATTATAAAAATAATAATATTTTAACAAAATTAATTATTAATACAAAATAAAAAAGGGATGATCACAATTGGTAAATCACCCTATATATATGAACGATATTCGATGTGTACCTTCCATATTTTTATTTATTGATTTACACTGTTTAAAAATAGTTCAGAAACGTGCAAATGGTGGTGAGGAGAATATGAAAGATGGGTCTCAGAACCACCATATTATCACGTTGGGCCACTATTAGGGGCTAATTTTTAAGAAGTTACACATTTTGAGCAGACATATTCCTGGTTTTATTTGGGCATGTAATAAATTATATTCATATAAATATATAAATAATGTTACTCGGTTAATAGATATTGCGCCTACACGCCGGAAAAAGAAAGGAAAACACAATGCACCGCCGCAACCGATCATATTATTATTATCATGACCGGACTGCCCCATTATCGCGCGTGTGTTTATTGTCGTCGTAATATTTAATATAATATAATATTAATAATATTATTGTATTCACGTTGCACAAAAGGCTATTGAAATTTACGCGCGCATAGACGTGCACTGACCATATTTTTTACACGCTCCGGGCCGAAGCAACTCATCATTCGCACGCACCTAAATAATGTACCCGAAGTACAACTATACAGCTACACCTATAATAGCGTCGCACGACAATGATATCGTTTTGCTTAATTTAATATCACGTCAGTACGTCACTCGTCAGCAGCTACGAAGCGGCGTCTCCGCGCGACCGTAAAACGACCATCGATTTAGTTGGTATTTAGAAAAATTTCCTTTAACCCTTACCCTCCCATCACCAGGTACTGCCTTATATATAATATTATCAACGTAAGTCCTATGCCATGATTATTTCGTGAATCAATGGCAGCGCGAACTTTTTGAGTCTTTGAAGCAAATTATTAATTTCAAATATTTTTACTACTGACTTTACCGTTGATTACATCAGTGATTCGCAGAGGGTTAATTTTAAACTAGGTTAATATATTAATTATAACACTTACCATGATATTCATATTGAGGACTTGAGGTCTTACGATGATCACACACCCGGACCCAGCTACCCATCACTCACCCGTTACAAATATGAAGCAATATTGCTTTAAATGTTCTATACGGTTGTCGGAATATTGGTACGGTCCATAGAATTTATAACAAAATAAATTAAAAATGCGGAGTACTGATACTCTTCAAAATTTAATTTTCAGGAATCCTAAAATACTTACAAAATATATACAATTTTAATAAATCATAATTCGTCAACTAGTTAAACTCAAATAATATGTTAAAAACAAATGAATAAAAAATAACAGTAACAATCAAAATAAATATGAATTCATAATACACACAAGTAGCGGTTGGTAAAATAAATATGTATCATTTTAAACATTATTTGATATATTTTGCCAAAATATTAAAAAAATGCTTTTGGTTAATTTCTTTATGGCGTAATCGTAATGCGTAATGATTATTTTCACTCACCAAGTCACTCGTGGTTTCCCATCGTTTGTCAATAAAAAAATCTTAAATAATCGTTCATATTTTAGTCTTTTCATTTTTATACTATATGATGATGATAACTACATATTATGGGTATATTTTATTTTTATAGTTTTGGAAACCCTGACTGTTGAGGATTATACCAGTATTCTGTGTTTATAAAGACCATACCAGTTTTCCGTTTACCGTCCTATACATCCCGCCACCACTTATCGTGATCCGTACTAACATTGCCTCACGAAAAATGTTAACTGGCAGATACCACGCGTTAAAGTCTATACCGTTGAGTCGTATCTTATAAGACGTAAATGGTATTATAACATATCACGTGTAGATAGATACAATATTAATAGGTAACGCCTTTAGATGCATTTTTTTTTATTATTATTGAATAGTTTCATTTGAAAAAATATATTAAAGCTGTATACATTTTTATTTATTATAAAATGGAATTATTGAATATTGCTTTTACTAATTATTGGTTGAAAAAAAAATGTACAAGTAGATTATTGAATCGGAATTCATAAAATATTTTTAAAGTAAATTATTTATCTATATTCATAAAAAATTATGTAATTTATGTATTATTATTTATTAGAAATCGTTTTTTAATAGATTTTGTGTTATTTATTTATCGTTATATTTTGTATTGTAATTTTAAAAATAGCCGTTGTTAAATTTAAATGCATTGATATTGTTTGACGCTCTGAGGTCTTAGCAAAAACGAATCACATAGCATACTAATACGAGAATAATACTGATAAGTTGAAATACGATAGTATTGAGTAAATAATTTGAATTAATGTTCGAGTAGAACGTAAATGGTAAGATTTAAGTATAGTTATAATGTACAGGATTGTATAGGCAAGTATATTTTATGTGTTCTGAAATCGCATATTATATATTATTACAACTGACGCATGATAATTATCGCCATAAATTATTGTACGATTTGCTTAAAAATTCGTATAAATTATACGGATACAAATTACGACGAATATGTAGTTCAAAAAATATTGTGAGCATTCATAGTTTGTTACTGAGAAGAAAAATGTCTGTGCATTGATATAACACCAGGCCGATACACTGATATTGCACTGAACTTTTTGTGTTGACTTGATTCCTTAATGTCTATTATTAAATCGTTTCATAACGTATTTTCCGTAATTATTGATTATTTAATTTAACATGATGGTCGGAAGCCCGATTAAAATACAAATACAGTATTCAATATTACATTTGCGAAGATTATAAACAAATATAAAACATACATTAAAATTAAAAATAATGTAAATTTAATTAATGTAAAAGAAGGAGGTTTCAAGATTGGCTTGTTTCATACAGTGAGTGAGAGGTTCATTATTTAAATAATCTGTAGTACATGACGGTACAGTAAACGGAGGTATATTACGGGTAAGACGCGCAGGAACTCTAAAATTAATGTGTTGAATAAGAAATGGAGAATCAGTTTTACCATACAAGAGATTTTGAAACACTTAGGAAGCAAAGAATATGCAAAAAACAATTTAGGCATTATATTAAATATGAGTACGGAATATTATAATATAAACGTCACTTAAAATATTGCTCGTCGAGCGCATAACGTTTTCTGTGTCAAATCTCAGATGTGGGACTTAATAGTACCTATCGGTGTATCGATATGTGGCATGTCAATAATCTCATTATTTTCGTTTATTTTTTCAGACAAATTGTACACACGCATCTTTTCGATCACCATTGGTTTGTTCGAACACACTTATTACATACATATTATTTGCATTTTCGTTTAACCTAAAACATGCACAAATAATACGCGTGTACGTCTTTATTATAGTCTATAAATAACATGCGTATAGAGGAAGAACGTTCTTAATGACAATAATAATAAAGCACATGATATTCTCGCTGGTATATTACTCGTCATATTATATTATGTATGTGCATATTATAACTGCCACGTTGTTCAATTTTTCAGCAATAGAGTTAAACTCTAAGGACTTGATCATAAATTACGTCCGCCTTAGTAAGGTCTGGCTGGCAGTGTATTCCAATTATCGTACTCGTCGGGATCCAAACACCGAGTAAAAAATATAATAATGTGTGTGTCATGACTCGCAGTAACTGTGGTCGGATTTAGAGTGTCGTCGCACAACCAAACGGGATATTCGTACAAGTCGCTCGTCGGTGCGTGGTATATTATTATGGTCGTTATCTTAGCGTCGAATTTAGTAAATTATGACAGTCAAGTTTGTTGGGCTGGTAAAACGACGGCGATCTGATAAATTTAGATGCAATTAAATGACCGTCCTGGAAGTGTAGGACGTGTGATGAATATGATATTTTTTTGTTGAGAAGATCGTGTGATTTTCAAGAAGTCTTTGATCAGAAATCAGAAAATAGTCGAAAATAATGTTCTGTCCATAACAAATAGGTACAAGACAATATTAGCGTATACGTCATGACATTGTGAACTGTTGTAAAAATAAATCGGTAATAAAATATCATTGTGCAGTAGATTTTCTAATATCTCAAACCTTTGTTATAAGTCATAACACAACGTCACAGCCTTGGCATCCCGCAAATATTTCCGACGTAAAAATTTTGGAATGCATTTAAATATACAATTTATAAAAAACTAAAATAAAGCTTGAGGGTACAAAAACAAACCGAATTAATCACCAAAATTTTAAATTTTTCGAAAAATATATTAATAAATGTTTACGTATATATAGGTAGATACTATTGTAAATAGTTTATAGTAACATATAGTTTAATATCTATTTCGATCGTAATGCATTAAACATTTTTTTTTCAATATTAAGTTGGTATAATGTTATACCGAAACTCTTATGAATAACCTTTATTATTTACTGTTTAAACTAATTTAAGCAATTATGTATGATTAATAAAACAAAAACGCCAAACAATAAATTTAACAAACAAAATATCAAAAATTGTAACCAATTCAAATCATGATTTAGAATTGGAAATTCTATCATATTTTTCATTTTCACTTTTATTGACTATTAATGTATGACGTTTGGTATTTACTGCATATTATTATTGCGTTGTATTTGTATAAACGGAATGATAATCCTGAGATATCACTTTTTTTTCAATTAGAAAATGTTTCCATTCGGACATTTGGTGTATTTTTTATTTGACAATGGTCCTAGAAATCTGGTATTCTCGATTGCTAATTGAGTATATGCAATTTATAAAATCGAATAGTAAAATATTTTTGTGCACATCGAAATCTTATAGGCATTGTATTATAAACAAATCTAGTATTTTATCGCTTGTCACGTTTCTACAATTATTATTTATTTAAACCGCATCGAAAAGTATTATACGATTATTAGGATACTAGTAACAACTAACAAGCCATTAACTATATAACGCAAGTCAAACACCTCTAAAGAAAGTACAGCTACAGCTAAAATTATATTTAATGAATATTTTTAGATGGATATGTACTAATAATTAAAAAATAATCATTTGGTGTACATAGTTTGTTTTTAAATTATTAAACATAAACGTTCAATTTATGGAACGGATAAAAAATATTGTGTTACTGTATCAATTTACTCAGTTAATTTAGCTTAAAAAAAATTAAATATTAAAATAAATAATAATTTAGTTATAGATATTTCTGCCTAAATACCATGCAAATTTATATTTTATAAAATATATAATAATATGCTCATAGTATATAATATATTATAAAATCACATTTAATAACAAGCGATAACTTAATCAAAATAAAAAAACATTACCACTGTTTTATTAGATTTATCGTAATATAATCCATTCACGCATTGTACTCATAAATTGCAATTATTATATATTTGAAATTAAATTGTTTGTTTTGCGGTAAACAATTTAGTATAGACTATTGAGGACCCTTAAAAGTTAAAATTAAAGAACAATTTTCGTTTTAATCTGTTGAAATTACTTTTATATTTTTATCAATATCCAAGGGCTGTCGTAACGGACTTGTATAAATATTAAATTAATTGTTATTCTTTCTTTTTTACTTTTCATGCATATAGTAATACACAATATACATTGCATGATGGTTTTAAAAAAGTTTCAGCTATTTGGGCGATTATAAACTATCCCAGGTTTACTTCAGTACTACCTGAAGGTACATGAAATCTGTCCAAAGTCAGTATAACTTATTATCATTTTAATTTAATATTTATAATAATTGTAATATGAGTATCATACAAAATTTTAAATTTAATTTATAAAAAATCAATTATACAAATTATAGTAAACGATAAAAAAAAATAATAAAAACCAATACCTTTAGCTACTGTGAGCTATAATAATAATCAAAATACTAATAAAAAAACTCATAGGTAAGTTAAATTAAATGTATATTTAATTTTATAATTGTATGAATATACTTCTTATAAAAAAACTTAAGGTATATATTTTTCATTTTATATAGTCTATTATTTTTTCTTTATTTTTAGTATGAAAATTTTTACTTATTTTATGTTTTTTACCGTAATTTTGAATTTTTACGTACACTGCGGTTTGAAAATCTTATAGGGCATTAATAAATACGAATAGAGATGACGAGTACTATAGAAATATAATTTAAAATTTAAATGGAATGATTCACAAGCAATGGTTGTTATTGAAGTTGATGATGATGCTCAAGCCCACATTATTGAAGGAAATGATACATCAGGTAAACACGATTTTGACTCGGGAGAAGTAACTAGTTTTCAAAATCGGGGGAGTTTACCTAAAAAGAGCTACCTAACCATTCAGTGCAACTTATTATTGACGGTGACGCTATATTATATTATACATACCTAGGTAGCAGTTAATATAGATATGGTCGAGGGTATTAACAAGGAAGCTATTAAAACGCGGAAGTCATAGTCGATAAGGCGGACTAAGATAATAATAACTGGCGAGATTATGTGGTATCAAATTAAAATTCTTTTCCATCATCAACTCGATTACAGCTGGCCGCCTGCTATTGTGAAACAAATAAAATACTATAATATTATAATATATAGGATAGCACGGACGACGGACCGATTTAAGTATTTTGACAGACATTTAAATGAACACGTAGGGACGCAAAACACGACGGACAGCTAATAATAATAATAATACGATAAAATATAATATCTAATAAATAATAAATTATACTGTACGATTAAACGTGATGATATTCGACGAGAAATCACATTGTTTTCAGGACAAAACGCGTGGTGAAATGTAGCTACCTATAACATTACTAAACGATATAACGTACAATAATATAAGGCAGTTGCGTGCGAATTTAATAATATGGGAGACGTTTTTATTATTCGACGGATATACTCTAAAAACGGACGAGACCTGCTCAAAGTCGTGGAAAACCGTTGACACCGTCAAATAGTCGGAACGCGTACAAAAATCGGTTATAGTAAAAATAACAATAAAATCACACGGACACATAATATAATATAGAGAAATAATGCATGACGATTCGCCGTGAGTTTTCTCCGAAGCGATTTTCGCGAGAGTCGAATACTTTTCTTCTTTTACAATAAGATATTTTATAATATATTGATGTTTTTTGGTAGTCCAGAATAAAAGTTTTGCGCGTCAAAAGTAATACGAAAAAAAGTTTTTTATAAACATTATTCTGATAACCTAACACTGGCTGTCTATAATATTCTGATTAAACACATGGCTTTGTGTACCCATATCGAAATAATGGCGGTAGAAATGCATTAACGTAATCAAACAAGTGCACGTTGTTCATTTATCGAGTGAACAGCAAAAATAAAGTATCTATTTCATTTTTCATAAATTGTTGTGTATTGTAATTTTTTTTTTTTTTTATTATGAAAAACTAATACGGACATGGAAATTGAATGTAATTTGTTCAAATTTTAAAATTGGTACCTAATCTTTTCTTTATATATTTGTATTGCAGTGGTATAACTATCGAGTAATTGCTAATCTCGTGATTTAAAAAAACTATGAACGAAGAATTGCCAATTTCGCATTTTAATGATCTATTGAGAATTATAGTACAAGTTCTCAGCTTTCTTTAATCATGTATAATTTATCTACCTTTAGACTCCTTTGAGATGCTGAAAATTTTATTATTGCACAAAATGTATTATGACTTAATCAGATAGGTACTACTATGAAAATTCAAATATTATGTATTACATTCTGTTTTTATGTTCATAAATATGAAGACAAATTAGATGAATAAAATAAAAAATAGCTAATATTAAAAAAAAAATAACGGATTCAAAATATTGTATTATCTAATAATTGTTTTCATAATTGTTGCCATTCAAACTATTCAAAATAATTTAATAAGTATTAAATATTATATTTATATAATAAAAGCTCGTATATATACTTCATACTTTATTTTTAATACATTTTATTTTAAACACAAAGCCAACATTATAATTTCGACGCGTTAAACTTTAATTTTAGACCTCTACGTGTTACCTCCACACATTCCGGTCTTCTCCGCGACCGTTTGCTGTTTCTCTGCAGCTGACTTATAATAAAGTAATCCGTTTCAGATCTGCAATTCAGGGTTGCCGTCTTGACGTGCCTAACACTATTAGTGGGTCGACAGAATTGTGGTCTGCTCCCACCACCCCCCCCACACAACAATAAGATTGGTCCGATAACTAATCCCAATGCAATACACAATAGTGTTGGATAATAATAATATGTAACACACCATCGGTCTGCGTATTTAATTTTTCTCGGTAAGGATAATCGAAAACTATAATAGAAAAAATAATAATAATAATAAATAAATATACGAATAAATAATATGATCAATAATGATAATATCGTGGACGTGTAGCTGAATTATAGGAGTGTATCCGTCAATGAGGCTGCACCGGATATCCGCCGTAGTGCTCTCCGGATGACGTCTGCTGCTGGTGCGGATAAGTGGCCGAGTAAGGTTCGTGGTGCACCTCGGCCGAGTAGCTGTGGCCGTGCGTGATCTGCGGCTTGGCGACCACTTCGTACACGGTGCTCGCCTTACTCCAGGGCTTGTGCCACCCGCCTGTTGTCCAGCCCGAGCTCAGGCACGTCAACACGATGGCGCCGAACGCGAACAGCAGCGCTTTGCTGGCCATCACGACCAGCGCGAGTGCGCCCAGCGACAACAGCGTGCCACCCGACATGAGCGACGCGCCAACGATGTGCTCCATGAAATCGTCTTTTTTCCCTGTAAAACGAAAACGCGGCGATTTAACAGCGCTTGCAAATATGAAGAACGTATCAATATCAAATTTTTGATCGATTGTCGGCAATGTTTAAATATTTACAAATATTATTATATTAGTAGGTACCTATATAGTTTTCACTTATGTCGAGTGTTTTAGAATACATTGTAACAAATATTTCATTTTATACGAAAACAATTTATACCGCTGAGATGAAAATCTTCGGCAAATTAGATTTATTTATTTATGTCGAATAATGAATTTACGTTATTTACGATCTAAATGTTGTAAAATTTTTGCGTTTATCGTTATTCAGAATTAAAACGTTATACAATTGTTGAGTTTATCGTTATTCGGAATTAAACGATATACAAATTCTACGTTTATCGTTATTTTGAATTAAAATGTTTTACAACTTTTGTGTTTATTGTTTATTATGTGCCGTTAAAAATAATATCTAATGTAGAGAATAGCTCGGATAGGAATATAATAAATTCTTGAATTGATCGCAAAGATTGAATGGTAAATCACCCTGGGATAAATATTTCTACGAAACTTATATTATGACTTTTAATCAAATAGATTTTAAATTATTTCGTTATTTTTTGTTTAATGATATTTTATTAATTACATTATGCGTTATGCTTTGTTTAATAATATGTTATAAATGTTGTTAATCGTTATGTTTTTTTTTTGTGATATTTAATTATTTTTGTTTATCGTTTTCCGTTTTAATTACGTTCAGAAACATTTCAATAGTTTTTCATTGTATTTACGTTTGCAAGCCCTATTATTTATAATAATAAATAACAATACATTCGATACCTTAAATACACTGAAATCAATGAGCAATACACACACACACACACACACACACACATATATATATATATATATATAAATTATAGTATATAAATTCATTATTTTTAAATTTTAAATGCCAATATTGTAAAAAAATATATACGTTTAGTCAAGTTTCAAAAACACAACACCTATCAGATGTTGAAAGGTTGGCCTATTTTTTTTTAATTTCAGTCTTTTCAACAGTATTTTAAGTATTCTCATTAAAAGAGTAAAAATAAAATTTATAATTTTTCACACCAATATCAATTACATATTATACATATTATAATTTATTTTATGTCTGGAGAAAATGTTTAGTGTTATCGACACATTATATTGTCAACAGTCAACAGTGAACACATAAAATATACTTCATATCTTGCGCAACAGCAAATTTATAAAGAAAAAGAAAGCGATTAGATTCGTGCATGTTTTATACTTCGGTATGATTAAAACGATTAAAATATTTTAATAAAATAATTCAAATCAAAAAAATAAAAATATAATGGTTAAATTGTTTAACCCTGGAAAATAAAATAATTTTGGAAATTATGGTTCAAATTTTTCATCGGTTTTTTTTTACCATAATTTATAAATTTATCATTATAATATAAAAAAAAGAATATAACGGTAATGTATTTGTATTTATTCAGTTAAAATTGTGCGCTAAAAGTTAATGAGGAATTTAATCGTAAAACAATATTTCACGCAATATAATTTATATTTTAATCGTTCGTCGTACAATTATAACCGACAATCAATGCGATAAACTTAAAATATTAAACTGTTTTTTTTTATTTTCAACCATGATGCTATCAAACAAACAGCCGTATTTTTTATTTAATTTATTTTACTGCAGCTGATGGTTTGCGTTTTTATTGAATCAATTACCAGGACTGTGATGTTTCTTCTTTCCCAAAAATTGTGTGTACGGGACACCGTAACGTTGTCCGATTTTCACAATTGCCGGTGTAATTTGAGTGACAGTCGGTAGATCTGAATTCTCAGGTAGTGGCATGCCGTCAAATTCTTCTGAAAATCCAGGCTTTTATTAATATTTCATTCATACTGGTTCTTGTATTATTATGTTATGTAATTGAAACACTTAGAAAGGTTTTATTCAAGAAAATAATATTTTTAACTTGAGTTCCGATGTGTAAACAGTGCAGTACGCAAACTTAGTTTATTTTTTTAAATAGAGTAGTGCTATATTATTTTAAACTGAATAGCAGTAAAATAAATCTAAATAAACTGTGTATTCAAGTATATAAATATTAATCGTGTACATTTTATTGAATAATAATATAATCAATAGTGAAATGTATTAAATTAATTCGTTTCTTAATCACTAGAAAGCACTCTGGTTACGTTAAATGTAATTAATTTGAAAGTATTGGAGTTGAAAACAGTCGAACAGAATAGGCAACTTCACTGGCAGATAAGAACAGTGTATCATCCAACTATTTTGAAATTCGGAGCGAAAGAAAAATATAAATATTTCCAGATATTTTAATTTTAAAAAAATATTTGAACTTGTTTGCTTTTTGTCTGTGTTTTGTTGGAAATTAATTTTTTATTTTATTTTTTTTTAGCAACATTAAAGCAAAAGTGAATTAAAAAAAAAAAAAAAAATAAGAAAATTCATTTAGTAGGTATTATACTAATTACAACAACACAACAAATCAAAAATAAATTTTCTACAAAACTTAGAAAAAAGAATGAGAAATTCATATATATTTTTAAAACTAAAATCGGGCTTTCGGTGCTGGGTGAATTTTTCTTTCGTTTTATAGGACTTTCAATTCCAAATGACTTAAAACTTTTTTGATCACAAAATTTAATGATGTGTGACTGTGTTTATGTATGTTACGGATTTCGAAGAATCTTAAACGAAGTTTATATGAAATTACCTTAAGCGCTCAGGGAACTCGCCCACATTAATGACCCGTTTCACAATCGCACAGCACTTCGGAAATTTAGATTATTGCCTAAGTCCAACTCCTTAAAAATGGTATGCTTTCAACAGCATTAATAATATATTCATGCCACTATTACTTCTATTACTTACGTTTAAAATATGCACAAATTATTAATCAACTAAAGCTTGTATTGTGTTATTATCATAAATAAATAAAATATTGAGAGTTTAGTTTAGTGTCTGCAATTATAGTCGGTCACGTATTTTGGTATATAGTCACCACATACCCGCTATTCAAAGGAGTTAAGGATATGCAATTTAAATTACATTTTAAAAAGAATGAATATATTTAATTCTAAATATATTTAAACTAATTCAAAATATTTTAATAGCGGTTCCAGTATAAATTTTTGTTGTATAATAATGAAATTAAATTGCAGAAAATCGATTCCCCACGAGACAAACTTTTATGAGTATCAACATTGTTTACAGTAGATCTACTAAAATATGTTTATAACACACACAAGAGAACTTTTCTGTATCATAGCATTTTATTTGTATGATATCAATACTAAACAATTTTTACTAAACAACTCAAAATACAAAAAAAAAATAATGAATCTGTATGAATGAATAATTAAAACCGTCTTTAAGTGTGATCTCAAAAATACAAAAATGCCATGATGACATACATAATAATGTCTTTGTATTTTTAAAGTGTTTGGTGGAAATTCGACAAGGCTACTCTATGAATATCGTCTCCGTAAGTTTGTCTTACGCAAAATCATTTTCACGGATAATAAAATTATGGTTGGTGTGGTGTCCTTTTAATATTCCGTATCCTATCACTGATCCTGTGCATAGTCTTCAGACAATAATTTATGAACGTTAGAGCATGTAAACTGATTCAATGCACAGGTAAATGCACAACACACAATATATTGCTAATACCGTTGTGAAGCCATGTTAAACGATACGAACACATAACGGGATTGAAACAGTTCTTAATATTATATTCAAAGACGCGTCTAAATATTTTATAATGTATAAATTACAATATAATATCATATTTTTATAAATAATATATTAATATAATTTTAAGCAACGAATTGAATAAACTAGTAAAAAAAAGTTTATAAAATAACTGAAAAATCAGTATAATAACAATAGTATGTACATTGTTTTTTTTTGCTAATATGTATGCTTTTAAGGCGATTTTCGAATCTTATATGACCTTCGACCCATCAAAAATGATAAACCACCCTTTCATAGTAAATTACAACTATCGAAATATTAAAGTATACGTCAATATTTCGATTAGAAATAACATTTTACATTTTAATACCTTGTCTCATCGTTGTTCCCCATATGTTGTCGAATTCCGATTCTTTTTTTCCGGCACTATGGTTAAACGCTGTCAATGGTATCGCAGTGGCTAGAGTAGCCACACAAATCAATTTCAGAGCCATTATAATTGTTGTATAACACATCGCCAACGACTATGATAACGCCTCGACGAAGACTGAACACATTGTTTATATGTATTTTATTAATAAAACTTACCAAATGCCAAGTCAGCCAGTGTGTGAACTGCAGTTCGTGTCTTATTTGATTTTTTACGTGTGTCTTCATGTAAACAATTGAGTGAGTGTTTTTAGAACAATAGTGCGCAACTTCTTCGAGTCAAAACAGTCATCTTTGACAGTAATGTTTTGTTTTGGAAATTTTTTTTCCCTTGTTAGCCACAATGGAGAAGTGTTTGGAATCGATTACTCATATCACACGATTGTAATGTAAATGAGTGTTTTGTATTTTCTTTTTAGTCGTATAGTGTGGGCGTATTATTGTATTTTAATGGCCCATGTGTCATACGTATACACAATAATATTATAAAGAACAAAATGTGTTTTGAGAACTTTATGTAAATATTAATGTTTTAATTTTAATCATTATCTAAAATGTCATATTTATATGAATAATTACTCTGGATTATAATACAGGATCTTACAGTTTTCCATTAAAATCGTTTATTTGCCTACAAAATAATAAAATATGTAATGAAATACTTTATTATGGTAAATTGTTTAAAGTTCACTACAATATAGTAGTAATATATCGATATGATAACTTTGTTTGAATTAATTCTGTAATACTATATTATGATCCTAACGTACAAAATGTATTTAAAAATTGTATATAACTTATTGCTTAGAAGATTGCCTAAAATAGATAAGATTTAACAAAAAATCAAAAACTTAAGTGTTTTAAGTTTTTTGATTTGTAGGTATCTTCGTGTAATCGAGTAATGAAAACGCCATACTTATAAAGAAATAATATTGACAGAAAATATTTCATAAATAAAAAATCTTATCTCAACTTCGTACTCATTGGAATAAAATGATAACTATAAATAATATGATATAAAGAACTAAAAATTAGATAAGAACATGAAATAAAAAACTGTGTATATATTTTTAGGTATTTTTGATGGTAATATTTATGAAACGAATTTGATTTTGACGCACTTAAAAAAAACACTATTTATTGGCATCGGTTCAAAAATTATGTTAATAAAGATTAAACCAAAATAAATATTGTTTAAATTAAGCATCTACAATATTTTATTGACACTAAATCATAATAATATATAAGCAATAGATTTTTTTTTATTTAAACTTTGAACTTTTAAAATTATAAAATATGTTCTAATAGAAACGAAAAGAATTACAAAGTTCCTATGTAGTAAAAATATTTTCAGAGTAAATTCAATACGTTTTGAAACATGTCTATATCTTACTTATATAAAATATCTTCTCGACTATATCTAAAAAAAATATCCCAAGTCCTAGAGTATAATATTATACACTTTTCATAACATTATTATATTTCGTTCTTTATTAATACATATCAATAATATTTTAGGTGGTATAATAAACCTATTATCGTGTACCCGGACTTTTCCGTATAGGATCGCATATGAGATTTTGATTTCATTACAATGATATTATACATTATAATATAACAGGTACATATCGTTTAATGTAAAAAGAAAATTATATTATTTTGAGAAAAATAGTAGGTAGGTGTAGCGTATTAAGTCGGACGATTGGACTCTGGACGATAGAATCATCGGTTCTACACAGCTAGGTGTGAGCGTTTTATTATGTCGGTACATTTTTTTATTCATATATATATATATATACCTAACCCATCTAGCAGCCGCGGTTTATTCACAAGCGCGCACGCGCGTTCAAGGAGAGAGAAGAAAGTGCTGCAGATGCCCGATGGGCGACCGACGATGGAAAGTAGTCTGGAGGCCGCGGATCGACGTTGTTCTTTTTATTTATTACCTACCTACCTATATAATGTTATTATTATATCTACGACCGTATAGGGCTGTGCGCTCGCGACTAGTTTCTCATTGTGGGTCAACACAACCTTGGCCGTAACATTCCGACGGACGTTTCCCATCCGTTCGCGTGTGTACACACGATGTGTACACGCACACACACATCAAGGACACGAATTTGGGTCATATATATACAGTCATATACGTATGCCGTCTCTATATTATACGCAGCTCATTGTAATTATTTCAGATAGGTTAAGTTGTATTAACTACCTACGCCCGAATAATGAAAAGAATAAAATAAAAAATGTTAGGACGTTTGGATGTATACGTGCAGTTGTTTTATATCGAACGAAGACAACGATTTATTCAACTCGGCGTTACACCGAAATATAATAATATATAATACTATATAGATCAGTAAAATATTTGTCTTACAGTCGTCATAATAATGCTATAAATACACAATATCTATTCGAAACCGTGAGAAAATGCGAATCGTCGTATGCTCCGCGAAAGAGACTTTAACGTGCGATCTAACGTCATTATATATAGTCACCGCAGAAATTAAAAATACACAGTACTTTAGTAGCTAGTATTAGTATAGCGTATTTCGTAGGTATGTCCGATTTGTCGTAACGGCAACCGTTAAAATATTGGGTTAAAAGTCCAATTATAATAGATAGAAATAATTATTGTTACAATTTGTTTGGCTTGCTAATTATTACTTATAAATAACACCTGAAACTGTCACGCGCTGTGATCACTCCTGTTACACTGACGCTCAGTTTGTAGTATAACAGTTATTGAAAATCTAATTTATAGATTTACATTATAATATAAAACCAATTTATATTTTTACTATAGTAAAAATATCATAAGTCAATTTAAATAATAATACTTTTTTTGTTATTCATATATGTATACATTATTCATGTTAAGTCCCTCATCATTGTTTCTATATATTTTTTAAAAAAATATATTTAAAAGCCAACATTTTAGGGATTTTAAAGCTATTGGATTTTTACTTATGAGCTTAAATAATAAGTATAATTAAAATTATTTTCGTACTAAGATATGTTTCGAGTATTACAATATTTTGTTCAAATTAATTTATTATTCGTTTGAAAATTCAAAATTAATAATTATATTTATAGTGGCAATATGAATTGTTTTTTTTTAAACAAGTATCGCATTTTTATATTATAATAATATTTTTTACTAAATAAATTCAATCAAAAGTTCTTAAACTATTCCAAGATAAATTTTCTAAATATATTTCTAAAAAAATAAATAAAATAATATTGAATCCGAAAGATTATTGAACATGTATTCTTTAATTCTTAATCATATTATTATCTACGAATAACAAACCATCACTGTTATGATTCTCGGATTACATTAAATAATTAGTTAAAAATTCGAATTAATCATATGAAAAATTGTATATATTATTAAACATTTAAAAACAAAGGCATGTTTATTTGTTTAAAGTATAGATAGGTATACTATTATATGGATTTGAATTTAATAGATGGTATTTTTTAAATAATTAAAAACAATTATTCTATCTACTTTAAATTTCAATAGGTACTAATAAATAATAATATTACGTTTTATTTATATGTTTTGTCATATTCAATATGAGTGAACTGCACATATAATTATAATTACTTTATTGTTATATAAACTATTTAGTTTAAATTTTAAAAAAATTGTCTTCACTATGTTGGATTTACACTGAAATATCGTTAAAAACATTAATCAATCAATCAGAATTGATTTATATGTGGATTTGTAAACTATAATGTTACAAGTGAGTTGGTATTTAATGTAATGCTTATAACAAAGTCGTTTTAACTGGATTTTATGAGTTATTTTTTATGATACATTTTGATATTATCTTAATCCTAGGTTTAATAGTATTGGTTAAAGATGGTTACGATTTATGGAAGAATAGTTTAAAATTAAATTTCAATAAGTTGTACAGTATAATAAGGGAACTAAAAAAAATGTTAGAAATAACATTATTATTTTTATATATGTATATTAAATATGGTTTTGTCAACATTTCTCATCGTTATTATAATTTTTTTTCATATTTTCATGAAAACTGTACACGTTCTAATATTATTATAAAGCTTTGTAATTTTATTTCAAATGTATAATAATGAAATACCGTCTTCCGCTATGCGAGCAACAGTCATACGTCACTATACTCCCCACTCAGCACATAATAGTTTTAACTACTTAATTTTGAGCAGTTGTTTTTATTTAGTTTATACAATATAATATGCAAATGTGAAAAAATACAGTTTTGATAGCATTTATGTATATATAAAAACATTTAAAATCATTCAGTGTAAGTACTTACAATTTTTTGTAGAAAAAAACCTAATATTTTAGTAATCACTTTCTGAATACGTCTTTTTAGTTTAATTACTATAACATAATGAATACAATACAACCTAATAAATATAATACATTTCCTGTACCTAAGTATACCTTTTTTATTTTATTAAAATTAATGATCATAGTAAATGGTTTATTACGATTAAATAAATAAACCAATACAACATATTATTGTGTAATAATAATTATTATGAGTTAAAGTTAAAGTATAATATAATATTGATACTGCAAGTATATAAAATTATATTTTCTTGTAAAGTTTTGATTGTTTTTGGTAATTTTTTTTTTAGATAAAATTTGATTATTTAACTTATAATTATACGTTGAAATATTTTCGAAGAAAACGTATGAGTAAATTACTACAATAGTTTATAGTAATATTTAGTATGGAATGATAACTACTACTTGTGATGTATTTATAATACAGCGGTGGACCCGGATCTAACGATGTTTCACTATCAAAACCACTTTAAAGAAAGAGAAAGTTTTAGACTAATGCTAATAGAAAAAAAATAAAGTCTGATCATCCGAAAAAAAAAATGTTAACATCATGAATTTCTTTACATATTTTAAAATAATAATATCCTATGTTATAATGCCTATATACTTACTAATGCATACTAATTTATAGGTACCTACACAAAACTTCAGAAAATTATAAATTTAAATAATCATGTTATTTAAAAAAAAAAAAAAACCTTATAAATTATTAAGAAAACAAAACGTATTATTTCGTCAAGTCAAAATATCTAACTGTAGTGTAAAATAAATAAAATACTTCGTAATTCATAATTTATACTAGGTACAAGGTACATGATGCATTCAACGTTAAACTAAACTCTCGGGTCAAAAAGTGAACAATTATTAAAACTATTTTATTTTTTAATTGGAAATATGCAATAATTATTATTTATTATACATTTATATACATCGTATATAGTTCATAGAATAATAACATATTACTATTAATATTTTTTTTTAGTATTACAATTATTTTTTTTAAAAAAAATATTTTAATTTGTAGATAAGTAAACAATGACCAGCCTAATATCTGAATGCCTAGGCTTATCTTGATAAATACAAAAAAAAAATATTGTAGTGATAATTATAATAAATGTACCATAGTTAGAATATTATACTTTTAATAATTATTTTGAATCAGACACTCAATAACTGGTAACAAATATTATTGATTATATAATATTGTACACAAGACACTATGTTCATAGTTTTTCAATTAAAAATAATATAATCATATTCACCACTTTAAATATACACGGATAAAATATA
The DNA here is from genome assembly GCA_014851325.1 of Pentalonia nigronervosa. Classification (NCBI taxonomy): domain Eukaryota; kingdom Metazoa; phylum Arthropoda; class Insecta; order Hemiptera; family Aphididae; genus Pentalonia; species Pentalonia nigronervosa. The sequence continues at coordinate 28,418 of JACXSJ010000966.1, read as the reverse complement.
AGAATAATTTACTATTAATTAATAAAATAGATTTAGGTGTTGGAGGAAAAGATAACTCTAGTAATTTAATTGTCTAATCTATGAAAAATACACCTATAATAATGAAAAACAATTTATTTTAAAGACGAGTAAAACACAGTTTAAAATAATACTGAACTGAATTATAATAATTTATCACAATAAAATACAACCTTTACAATTGCACAAATTTAAGTAGTGTAAGTGGTCTTATCGAGAAATATTTTTAAATTATTATCCATTATTACCATTATTATTCACTGCAATACCATTATCAAATAATAATTTAACTGCCAAGAACCCGTAAATAGAAATAATAATAAATATTATTTAATATTTCTCATCATATTGTTGTAACTCTCCGTAGATAATTGAAATCAATAATTTATTGTAACAATAATACTAATGCACGATTATTAGTTTATATATGGTTTTTTATTTCTGCATTGGTATTGAATCGTTGACTAAAAATCATTGTCATATTATTATATTTTTCCTTATTAGGGAGATTTTATGCTGGAGAGAAAGCGGATTAGAGTGGAATGTGCCTGGAGAAATTCTACATGAAGCTGTTTACGTGTACGGCCATCCGACCACATACACAATATTATTAACGGAACTCGATGGTCATATGACCCACATTTATAATTCCCCACATTGTCAGTAAAAACAGTCATGCAGTATAAAATACAAGACCTACACGAGCCCAGTGTTCACTTCACCAAGACGCATAGTCAACGTTTTCTTTATCGATAAAAAAATAAATAAATTTACCGACTTTTTGAATATCTATGTAAAATTGTCAAGATAATTATTTTGTAAAATAGAAATAATTGTAAATTTTTTTAGAAAGAATTTTTCTAATGTGTTTTTCATTTTTGTCAACTCCAAAAACTCTTTTACTCGAATCAAATTTGTTTGCAAAAATAACTAAAATGTGTTCAGAATCACATGAAAACAAATTTTCTCTTAAACCATCTAATGAATGATATTATTATATTGAAAATGAATGAATAAACTTTATTTTAAATGCTATCATTGTTATTAGAAAACAAATGTATATTGATATTATATTAAAATAAAAATAAATCACACTTGGCCAAACCATAATCTACATAATATCTATATGTTATTATAAAATAACCAATGATATAAAACGATAAAATGATAAATAATAGCAGTTCAACATAATACAATAAATTTGAATTGCCCATAAATGAAAATCTAATTAACATCGTCAAAATTACTATAATATATAAAATCCTTAATAAAGTATGCAGATGATTTATTGTTATTAATGTTATTATGAAAAAAAGTTATACTCTCTTTATGTAAAACATATATAATATACGTATGAATTACGTGCATGATTATTAAATAATTATTTAGTTAAATATTTATGCACTTTTACGCGTTTGTTATTCCATAATTTTAAAACTATTAACAATATTGTTCATGAACAATTTTAGCAGCAAACAAGTTCACTACAACAGTAACTATAATAATAGTTATATTGAAATATTCTCTGAATGTAACTAATTTTACTCATAAAAATGAAGTAATAAATTAAGTTATACAAATATTCTTAATACTGTTATTCTTATGAATTAAATTAGCGATTTAAGATATTTTATGTTTATGCGTTATGTATTATATTCATACTTTTATATTGTACTACTGTTAAATACCTAATTATTAAAATATGTCATGATTTTTTTTAAATCCGATTTTTAACAAGAGTATTCAAAAAATCATGTAGTATTGTGTAAAACGTTAATGATTTAGCATAGATAATATGAAGTGTATAAGATTAAAAAAAATTCATAATATCGTAAAATAGTTTAAATATATTGGTATATAATTATAATTTTTAAACAAATATACACGCCATAACTTATGTCACATAAGTACACATTGTCCCGAAATTAGTTGAAACTTTGATAAGTCGAAAACTTTAGTAGTGCATTAACTTCATATTGAATAGATAAATTATTAATACCAACATGTGTTAACAATTTTACATAGAGTATAATAGGTATTTCGAATTAGAGGATAGTCGATTTTTTTTTTTTTTTGATCTCCATTCATTAAAAGTTATAACAAATAGTAATTGTATGATAATAGATGCTATCTGTGAAAAGAAATTACTTAAAATTTCTATTTGTATAACATGTGTAACGAACATCGTTTTTCAACTAGGTATACATTTTTCAATACCTGAATAACAGATCGATAATATTAGAAATTTTTTTTAAAAAATATATGTTAATCGAATTAATCTTAAGTCTTAATACAAGAATATTAATTGAAAATACCAACACCTAAATGAGTACTGTTATAGAAAATTATGTATATTAAGATGTGTATGACTTTTAAACGTTTCTTGAAATAATGAATAAATAAAAGTACCTATTTCGATATCTATTTAAAAAAACTTTTTATACGCCTACTTCAACAAGAGGATGACATTTTAATTTATAATACAAAACATATAATTTTACAATAGGTACATATCAGCACTTAAAATAAAAATAGTCAAAGCGGTAGTTAATCATTAAACATTTTGTATGCGGGTTTATGTGTATTGTTTACTTTTTATTATAAAAAAAAAATCTTAAGTGACATGAGTCATTTCGTGTTAAATAATTGTCAGAGTATTGCAAGCTGCATATTATTATGTACACAGGTTAGGTTTGGAATATTGATATTTAGATAATCTAACACGAAAGAAAGAAAATTAATAACTTAACGTTGCATTTTCATATTTTACATACCAGTGCGGCTGTATTCGACAGTTGCATCGATAGCTGCTGATAATAATATTGTTTATTTTACTCCTTGTATTGATGACTACCATTTATACGTGCCTCACACATGAAAGAATATTTACAACCCACTCGCAATTTGCAAGGCGTTAGTCTCTATAGATTGTATGAAATCCGATAGGCGAAGAAAAAGCAACTCAAGATGTATACCGTTGTAATATGTTTGCCATCTTAGACAGTTAACGGCGGTAGGATGAATATCAATAGTTGTAACGGCATAATTATAAAACAATTAAACAACGTCGCGTTTACGGAATGACTGTAAACATCAATTAAAAATAATACCAAACCGAATAATAATATTTCATAATAGTAAATTAAAAACATATAAATAAATAATAATTATAATATATTTGCAAATAAACGATAACACTTTTTTCGATATCAATTAGCATTATAAGTCTGTTCACTTCATTTATAAGCAAAAGCTTGTGTTAGAGGTAAGAAGTTCTTAGATTGGTTAGCCAAGGAACAATAAAATAATATAAGCGATTAACGTTTTACAGATTTAATAACAATAGTAGTATAATAACATATAATAATATACAAAATTTGGCCTGAAATGAATATAACTAGCAGTAGTGTGACATCTAACATCTTTACATTGGTAAATAAAAATTAAATAATAGATACATTAACAGAAGTGATTAAATCATCCTTAATATATAACGTTTATAATTATATCTTCAATGTTGACTTATTATTACGTTATTTAAATGAACGTCTGCAATAAAAACTAACCCATCAATGAAACAAAACACGTCTATTTTAAGCACAAAAGTTATGATTTAACTGAAAAGTAATATCTATTTATCTATTATAAATGCAATATAGGATACTTATTATCCGAATTCAACTTTATATTATATGTAAAACTCATGTCTTTTATCACCAGTGTGACAAGCTCATTTATTAATCACCACGAGTAGCCTATTTAGCTAATATTACATTTTTATCGATATGTACAATTCATATATAGTCATATATATTTCATGATTAAGCCTAATTATCGTGGTGATTCATACAAGTGTACTATTAAACAAAATTAATTAATTAAATGCTTAATTACACGTGTTCACGTTAATGGTTATAAAAACTATTCTATAAATTGTCGCATCTTGGCACAGGTTCTAGAAAGAATTTATAAGCTCAAAACTTTTGCGTAAAGTGTAATTAGTATTCATCGGATACACTGGCTTACAAAACTTACAAATAATTTATCTAAAATAAATATATTATTTATAAGTTTTATAAAACATTTCCATGTGCCAACGATATACATTAACGCATACATAATATATAATTACCAACCTAATATAAATTGAACTTATTGTCTATTATAAAAATATCTAGATACATTTTTTGATTTTAATAAATATAGTTTACAGTGTACTATAATAACCAGTTAAGGATCTAACTTGAACAAACATTTATGCAACTGTACATTATACTTTTGATGTTTTCATTATACTTACCTCGATAAGCAAATAAAAATACGATGTTATAATCGTGAATTTAGATGTATACACTTATTACAATTTATTTGGGCTAGTTTTGGTTGTTTAGAATGTAGTGCAGAAAATACACCCATCTATATTGCACATTGTAGGTAAATAAATTTATGTTTATTCGAGTCATTGCTCATCATAATTTTCCATATACTGCAGTCTTTACCAGGCCTTATTGAGTAGAATATATTTCGGTGAACTACTCTGCTGGCTTAATTAATTAACTGAATTTGAAGTGATGATGAGTCATCGTATAGTATAAAATTTAACATTCAAGGAAATAACTCTTTCAATATATTCCATAATGCATTTATATTGTGTTGTAAGTTGCAATAAATACTTAAAAACGTTAAAAAAATAGTTTTGTCTATTGCATGAATTTTAAGATAGTTATCGTCTAAATATTATAACTACTTGAATATATTATACTAATATAATATTGTTTATAATATTATAATAAAGTTTAAGAATTAACATATATTGAAACAATTATAATTTACTTAAGCTTCCGTATGATCTGACAAAAATTATTAATATAATAAGATATTTTTCAATATTTCATTACATTTTAGCATAAAAATAGAATTTTGATGTATCCTGCAGAGTGTCTACATATTTTGAATTATTTAAATGATTCAACGGAATATTCAATCACGAAAACATTTCGATACCATTAAAGTAGAATCCATTAAAGTTTATAAAGTACCTGCTATTATGCTATGCGTTTTTATAAAAAATATCAATATATCATTGTCTCGTATAATAATAATTATTATGTACTTATGCGTAAACATAGGTAGTTGAAATAATATTATATAAGGTAAAAAACTAACGCTTTCTTACTTCTGATCGTATAACAAAATTATACGCACTGACATTAAACGTCCAGATGAATTTTTCATTTTTATTTGTACACACATTTGATATAGTGCCCTGGTTATATCAGAGTTATATGATCAAAATACAAAAAAAAAAAAAAATTACATATTTTAGACATATTTGTAAACGTTTCTTTCAGATTTAGTAATATTGTTGTAACACACATGTCTTATTCAGTATCAAAAAAATATAATTATATCACAAAAAAAAAAAAAAAAATTGCATGTTTCAAGAGAAAATTAAATAGAAATACGTGTCCAAATAAACTAATAAACTACTATATCGTAGGTACTTTAAATCAACACATTTAAAATAAATTATGCTACATAGCTATCAAAAGGGAGAAAAATAATGTTTAAGTAAAATCAATATGACCTTTTTAACTTCAACTAATTAGTGAGCAGCTTAAACTATGCCTATGGAAATATTATAGCCGGTAGATTTTATAATATATTAATAATATTACTTTAAAAGATTATTATGATATTTTTTTCCCCCATTTATATAATACGTCTGTCAACAGAAATAGAATATAATAATACGAACACTTATATTAAAATGTTGCTTTATAATGATTGATTTGCGATAAACTAACAATAATAATAATAACAATGATAATAACATGATTTAGGTTTTAGGTGTATGATATATTATGCTATAATTACTGTATTACCCGACTTTGCCTGATAAAATTAATAATATATACATATAACGGTACTTTCTGTATTTTGGTTTAAGTGTACCTTAGTTGTAGTTAGTTCATGGACATGTCGGCATCAGAGTACCTGCCTCAATTTGTGAATTGGATATAACACTGTTTGGTGCATATCTCAGTTTAAGGATAATAACCTTATGAGCTAATTTGTATGCCTCCACGAAAATAAATAATTTTAAAATATGAAACTTGTTAGCTGTTATCATTGTTAGTGCCTAAAATAGTTTATATGATATATTGTAATCAACAAAAATATTTTAAAAAAAGTTTATTCAGTGCACTTATTAGACATAGTTCAATCTAATCTTTAAATTTTTCTGGTAACTTTAAACATATTATACAGAGTAATTTAAAATTTATGTTAAAGCCATATTATCACATGAATATTCAAAATACAAAAAAAATGTATGATACAAAATTTTTTTGACTTAGAAATATCTAAAATGATTTGTATATTTTATAATTGTTTACATTATATTAAGGAGTGGGTTTTAGAAGGTCAACTTTAGAAACTGAATTGGGAACCTATAATTTTTTTGCAAACATAATATGAAGAAATTTTTTCAACATATTTTAGTGTTTGAAAAATGCATTTCATATACATCTCTAAAATTGACTAATCAAAACCCCTCTAAAATATTGTAAAAAATTATCAAATATACAAATGATTTTAGATGTTTCTAAATTGAGAAACTTTCGTACCATACATTTTTCTGTATTTTGAAAAAAGTGAAATAAATTATTTTAGAGGGATTTTGGGCGGTCAACTTTAGAAATATAAAAAAAACTTTAAATATCTCTTAAGCATCGCATTTTACATTAATTAACGTTGTTTAAGCACTAAAATATATTAAAAGAATGTCTTCATATTATGTTTGCAAAAAAAGGATAAGTTCCCGTTTGAGTTTCTAAAGTTAACCCACTACAACTACCTAATAAATTGAAAAAAATTATAAAATGTACAAATCATTTTAGGTGTTTGTAAATCAAGAAACTTTAGTATCATGCATTTTTCTGTATTTTGAATATTTACACGATAAAATGGCTGTAATATTAATAATGAACCACCCTATATACAATTTTCGTCATATTCGATTGAGTGGTTTTCGAGTATATAAACCACACAACCATATAACATACAATATACACACACATATTACATGTTATAAAATATATAATATAAATGATATAAAATAGAACGGAACTAGGTTTGATTTATTTTGTGTACGTACAGTGCTGATTGATAAAAATCACTACCAAAAACTAACTGCTTTACACGATATCCTTTTTACACAGATTTAACCATTTGTCCTCAACCAAGAATTTAAGAATATTATAACGTAGTATTATTATATACCTATATAGTATCATCACAATCCATAACGTTATAATGTGTATACACAGAATACACGGAACCCACTCTAATAATTTAATGATCATATTATTTTATAGTGATGTTAGTATACTACGGACGCTTAAACTTTATACATGCAATTATTACTTTATTTAAAAAATTAAAGAAAATTCTATAAAAACGAAATACACTGTTTACGAAATATATGTTCTATAGATGCAGGTATCACCTTATATTACTTTACTAGATGATAAATATGCGGAGGGTAATGAAAAAACGACGATAATCGAATTGAACTCAAAAATTTAATATAATACAATTTATATAGTTATCGTATTCCTCTAGTGAACGTTATTTCGTGCACGACGTGTTTAAATAATATTCACGCGCGGCCCATATCGACCCGGACGTTGATGGTGGCGCGAAATCCGCCAATTAATGTCATTGGCAAGATCACAATAATATTATTATAGTTGTCGTCTAAAAAATTCGCAATATATTATATTCATACATTGTTTAATATAATATATACAGAAGGATTCACATAGTAATCTCATGCTCCCATTCTATCTTTCAAAAATTGACTCATTCAAATTATGATTTTTGGACATTTTAAGTATACTTAGATAAGGGCCATATATTTTTTGTGAGATCAGATTTTAATACGATTGATATGAGTATCCAGCGGTGAAATAAACTTTTTTTTACGAGAACCACTGACTTAATAACAATTGTCAAGGAGTTGATTTTTTGAAGATTTTGATAATTTGAATTTGAAATTCTAACGAGTAGTTTTTAAGTGATTGAACATTAAGTACAATGGATAATGGATAATACATCAGATGAACAATATCGCTGGCAATATACCTCTAACAGAAATAATTGATGATTTGATGAGGACGTATAGTATAGGAGAGACTTTTCAAGTACAAAATGGCGCAAATAGTCAATGATAAAGATCTATAAAAAATAATATGTGGCTAAAATTGTAGTTATAATTACTTACGTATAACATTTTTTTCAATTTCTAAAAATTCACTGAATATAATAAAAACACCAGACTAAATATTACAAATATATTTTACATTTTTTTTAAAGACTAATAATAGTAAATTATAAAATTTGAATAACATAAAATTTAATATAGAAATTAATCGTTTAAATTTTGATTTAAATGCATCACAATTAAAAAAAAAAAAAACATTAGCTTAAAAATTTATTCTTTATAGTACAAAATTGTGCTTTTCATTTGGAAAAATAAATGTTTTCATGGTAAGTTATTACGAAACAAGTATGACTATATCTAAATATTTTAAAATATGATCTTTATGTGTACTTAAAAATTTCAAAAATCAGAATATTTATATAAACGCATTATAAAATGTAATAGGAGGAGAGAACACGTTTAATGAATTACTCTGTAGATACGCAGACATCTATTATTATTATTATTGTACGATGAATATAATTCAAAAATATATTAAACACGCACGCAAATCATACACGATATATATCGTCATGCACGAAAAATTATGATTATATTAATTGAGTAGTGGTTTATAATAGCGTATAAAATTACATTTTTCGCTGCAGTTCATATTGTTTATTTGTATTTTTTCGGAGAGGGCATCACAGCGATTGCTTAATTGTCTATCGATTTCAATTTTCCATGTCAGTTTAATAGAAATCGTATCAGTACCTGTTGTAGCAGTCAGTACGCTGTTATAGGTACTTTTATATTGTCGCAGTGCTCCATAGCAGTAGCAGCAGTTATAGTATTACATTATTATATATTTTATACTTGTAAAATGATATCCATCTGCTCTATAATATTATGGCGCGGCACAATCGTTATTGTCGTTTAACAGTTCGTGTACAGGATTTGAAAATCGATGCTGTGGTCGTCATCCAATCGGTGTATATTTTATATAGGTACATATATATATATATATATATATATATATATATATATATGTGTGTGTGTGTGTGTGTGTGTGTGTGTATTTATAAAATATATATATATATATATATATATATATATTAGAAATCGATTAGTTCGACTCGACGTCCGTGTATTATGGTATATAGACAGGATAATAACTATTACCAAACGGTAGCGCTCGCGCGCGCGTTCGAGGGAACACTGGCGATGACTTGGGGCGCTTGTTCACCTCAATTAACCACTAATGTATTTTTTATTATATTCAAAAGAGTACAGTGAAAAGGAAACACAATAATAATAATAATAATAATGAGAGCCAGGACAAAAGTGGCGATGAGCGACTAAGAAATTAGGTTTTTCCAAACAAGGAATATGTAATTTTTCACGAGTCACACTTAGCGGCTTTCTATATAATATATCTATATAGCCAGTGTTGCACTACCAGCACATAAATATGCGTAAAACATCGTCTCGATGTGACGACGAGTGTTCGGGCGTTGAAGTCTCCGAGTCACTGTTATCAAACAACAGCATTACTCTACCGACGACGACCGAAAATCGATCAATCAAAAACAATATATTATTATATTATATAATGAAAAATGTATCATGGCGTTACGTTTCGTCGGCTTCCTTTTATCTATAAGCAAAGGTGAAGCCGAATAGTCGTCCCAGGTGCAACCGAGTTCGATTACGAATGCTACCATTTTATTGCTGTTTAACAGTGTGCTTATATTCGTTATTGTATTTTTTCATGTTGTACATGACAACGGCAGTGTTCACACGAGTGTAAATAAAGTTTTCTTTTTAAATTAAATTAATTGAATTATTATAAAACGATAATAATTACATAAAATATTTTATTATCGTTACATGATTGGTATTTTTTCTCTCATGCTATACGGTGACAACAATTATACCACACATACATATTTTATACTTAATATAATAATAACATGTGATGTTATATTATGTAAATTTAATAAAATATGTATATTGAACTAAAAATTATGCGATGGTTAAACAAGATTTAAGGTTATAGGAATATCTTCTCAGCACCAAATACTTTACTCGTATTATATTTAAATTCATAGAATAATTGTATTGTTAGTTGTTACATTTAATTTGGAAGTCTCTATGTAATATGAGATAAAGTAAGAATAAATTTCCACAAACCTCATTATATGTTAATCGACTTTCAAATTAACACTAGTAACAGTTAATAGAGATCACTACCTACAATTTTAGATTATAATGAAGTCAATACGCACTATAAATTATTAATAATTTTTATCTAACATTGAGAAACATAAAAATTAACAATACTTTAACGTTTATAGTGCACAGTAAAAAAAAAAAAAAAAACAATAATAAAACACTAATGTAAAGAAACCAGTAGAGAATTATCGTAGTATATTTAAAGTTACAATACAAAGCATTTTTAATACTACAGATTTCATTAAATGTAAATTTAATTCTTTTTGCACAAGAAACATTACACTGTTATCATTTATTATGCATAATTAAAACCATCTCATACAATATGATTATACAATAAAAAAAAGTACTTATAGATACTATACGATTCCGTAACAGAAAATAATTTTATGGTATTCTAAAAACCTTCCATTTTCGGCCATTGATTACATAAACAGATTATTATATTACTCGTAATTATAATAAAAAAATAATAATACAATTTTTCAACAGTGCTGGAGGAAGTCATATATTTATATAGTTTATTAAAACGACGTGTTAATTAATCTAAGGAAATCGTAACATTATGTAGTTTTCCATAGAAAGTGTCTTTAAACCCAATATAGTTAATACATTTTCCACAGATAATTTTTTCCTTCATAATTTTTTCAACGTTTAATAATGTGTAAATAATTATATTCCTTATTGCAGTGAACCTCTTATAATATAGTGTAGTGTACGGATAGACGTAGTTTATTGAAAAAGTCACGCACGATAATACATTTTCAAAGCAAATTTAACGGAATTGAATTAGTCGACACATTTTCTACTAGATATTGATTAGGCTTATTATATTATATATAGAATATGATCTGTTGAAATTTCATAGAAAATAAATCAGTTAATTGTGTATACAATAATTATATTCCACCTGTATTTTTAATATTTTAACACTTGCGTATTTTGAAATAGGTATTTAACAACGAAACGGTAACAGAAGTAAATATACAGTTGGTCAAATAGTATAGTCATTATAAATGGTTTTCGTTTTAAATTCTACGAGAAAGTGACATTAACTATGTTGACTACCTTATCATTCATATTTGTTTATCGTTGAAAATATTCTGATCATATTTATTTAAAAAAAAGATTATACTATTATACTATGATATTTCAATATTAAAATATAGCAATCGTTACATGCATAACTATAACCATTTAATGGGTAAATGAACAGACTTTTAGGTAAACAAAATCTACGAAATCTTCGAGCAGATAAGATGTGGTGCCGAGTTAGTTTTAAGAATGAATAGTTGAAACATTTGCACGAAGATGAGATAGCCAATGGGTGATGGACGTTGTGGAACATAGTGCAGAGCAGGGACATAATATATATATATATGACCTTGCATAAGAAAGTCGCGGAAAAACACATAAAAAAAAATATGAAAATATTAATGATATTAAATACCAAAAAAAAAAAAAAAAATATATATATATATATATAATATTCATTTTAATTAAACTCAACCATTGTCGGATACATTTTTTTTACTTGAAATACCTACTCGATTTTCGATTCGGAACTTTTTAACTTTTTTGATAATATGCAGTATTTATTTACTTTAGCAGACTAATCGGATTTATTTTATTTACGTTTATGCAACTCCACTAGACAGTAGGAATAGGAAGTTAATGAGTATTATCCCTTATAAATATTGTATAACCAAATTAATCGTTGTTACGCTTTCCAACATACACATGAAACTACCTATACTTATATAATTGATTGAGAACATCACTTAAAAAAAAAACAAAACCGTTTGATTTTCATAATACTCGTTCTTATGTGCCATTTTTCAAACATTTTTAATACATATTTTACGGCATATGTGTAACAACTAATCAAACGTCTATTATAGTAATATATTATTATTTAATAACGTTTTATAATACTGTACTTATTATACTCAATTGGTCTGATACACGATCACGCGCTTGTAACCATCACGTGCATAATATATAATGGAACTTACCATCATTCAACGTGACGAGCGAGTTGAAACATAATATATTATTACAGTAAACAATTCATCTTGGTTATAAATCATAGTTGGTATATGTACATATTACCATATTACGGTATATCGTTAAACCATTATCCATATTATGCTAATTGTTTGATACGTGAAAAAACGCTGTACAGTATGTTACTCTACTTACTCGACATTAGGATATATTATAAGACAAGTCAAATTCACAACGGCGACGTATGGCGTTTGACTGTAGGTACCCAAAGCCATAAAAATAAAAAAAATAATTTCATGACTTCCTATTGAAATGCGGCGAGTAACACGTTTCTCTTCTAAGATATTTCTTATACAAAGTCAATTATCAAAATCAAACAATAAATTCATACCTCGTATGACATACAAAACGTGTGTGCTGCTTTTATGTGTGACCAACCAACCGCTCACCTCGGTCCATTGTTTTTATTATTATTATTACTGCGTTTTAATTTTTTTTTTCAAACAACAAAACAAATATAACCATAGGTAGGTGTACACATCTGCATACGTCAGAAAAACAAAAGGCTATAAATATACATTTTTGAACTCAGTAATTGATTTTATATATTATATTAAATTATTATATTAATATCATCAATTAATGTGTATTTAATATTTACAATGACACATTTTAATTTAAATTTTGGCATGTAACGTAATTCTATATATTATAATAATATAATGTTAATAAATCGAAGACTTATTCAAACTTAAAAAAAAAATAATTTATCATATTATTATATTAACTCGTAGAGTTTACAGGTAATAATCTAATTATTTTTGTGTTTGAAAAAATCAGCCACGTTGGCTAAACACGAGCCGGTAACTTTTTGTCAGATGCCTTTTCGTGGTATCTATAAGTATTGGATTAAAGTTAAGTCTTTTTTCGTGAAAACTAAAGACTAATATGGCAAAAAGTTACTCGGCTATCGGAGAGCAACAATTAATAATCTAATACCGAGTGCTACGAACGCATTTACGTCATGAACCGATATACGCGATGTATATCGACTCCCAACGATGTATACGTTCGTATGATAATATTATTATAATTATAACATGCAGATGTCACACCGTCCGATTTAAATATAATAATACTGTTGTGCGAAACTACAAAAACAGTAAAAAAAAAAATAATAATAATGAAAAGGGGTACACAGTTATGCGTATATAGTAGTTATAAATATTAATACTCATCGGTCCGATTGAGAAAAAGAAAAAAAAATTGGAAACTGCGATTCGCGGTGTGGCTAAAATGATATTACATTAGGTAGTATTACGCGACGGTCTGAGCGGACGGTTGTACTTGTCCGTTGTATGCCATCTGTTGAGCTTCCTGCATGCTTCGTCTGTAGTAACCTCCACCGTTGGTGCTGGGAGCTGCAGATGCGGGCCACGGGCTAGCTTGAACATTAGCAGAGCTCCATGTGTCGGCGATCTTGCCGAAGCCACCAGACGCACTAGCGTACTTCTGGAAGGCCATTACACCGGCGATGAGCAGCGCCAACTTGCCGAATACCAACGCCTTGAGTGCGAAGAACCCGATGATTCCCAGAAGGATTGGTAACACAGCGACGATTTTGACAGCCAGGAATCCTAGGATGGGCAACACCTTCTTCTTGAGTTTTCCACGGCCTGCGATGAACACAACAAAGATTAAAACAAAGGAGACTTAAACGCCCTGGCGTAAAAGCTGAACCGAAACTATACGATGATTATAATACTACAACGATAACATAAAATACTAAAATATTAGTACTTGCCTTCTTCAATAGCCCGAGACAGCTCTTCGGGGTTGGTTTGCGGGAACTTGAATTGTAGGGTCCTGGACTGAAGGAATCTGATAGCTGAGTTGACGACCATGTCGGTGACTTTAGACGGTTGCTGTTGCAGCTGCCCGCGGAGCTCTTCCTCGGTCGGCAAGGCACGTGAGTCCCTCTGCGACGACGAACCTTCGTCGGAGTTCTTCATTATGGTTAGACCAGGCAACAATTGCACAGGACCGGTGGTCCGGGCTGCTCTTTCCAGGGCAGCTGCCGCTTTGACGGCCACGCAGGCTGCCGTGTCCGCATCTTTGGCACATTTTTCGGCCATTTTAGCGACCATCTCCCAGTTTCCGTTTCCAGTTGACTCCACTGGTGGAATTTCTTCTTGATGCAGGTAGTTGCTGTCATCAGACGCAACGACGGCAGCGTTCAAGCAGAACGGCAACATGGCCAATACGGCACAACTCGCGAAACGCATTTTATATAATTTTATTTAGTATCGTTGGTTATAACTGTAACGATAATAATATGTAAGATACGAAAAGACAGCGTCGATGGTATGTGTTACGGTGTATATGGTATACGTTATATTTTGTGCTCAGATTTCGATTATTCGAATGCGGACGGACGAACAGTCGGTGCGATAATGGGGCGAAACACGGATGCCTGTCCCTATATATCGCCCCGCAGCTGTCTTCGGCTTGGGTCCGCCCCACCAGACGTTCCTCGAGTCAGAGAGCGCGCGCGCGTTAGTCGACCACCACCGCAACGATAACGATATTATTATTATTATTATTATTTTGACGGCGAGCGCGTTGAGACGTCGTCGACTAGGTAGAGGCAGAGGTAGAGAACCTCGCCCTGGTATAGAAAGCGAATACGCGACGCGGTTCTTGTCGTATACCCTGCACCTACGTCCGTCCGGGTGGTCGGCTTGTCCCTCTCCCTTCCTTCCGCCACATCAAGCTTAGCGAGAGAGTAGATTTTTGGAATTCTTTTTTATACACATCGAAACGTATTTTTTTCAAAGTTTCTGGAGGTGAACGACTATACACGCGTCGCGATGACTGTGTTTCGGGAAACGGTTTTTTTCCCTAATCTCCGGGTCAACCGCGGCGAATGTGCACACGTGCCGGCAACGATTGTGATATAATATTATCGTCTTTGTCGACGTTTGTCACGAAAAAGACGTAATATTAACGCTATACGTATAAATATTATAAGCATTCAATCGTTCGAGACATGTTCGCAACAAGAGCTTTGATCTTGTACAAGCTAATTAATTTTTTTAATTATTTTTCTCCCGTACAGAGTAATAGATTTAAGATGTGCATTTTTAGTCATGTGTTTACTTAATAAAAAAAAGGTTAGAAAGTTGATTTAGAATATTTTATCTAATGCAACATAACGAAACTATTTAATGAAGAAAGCCATTATGTACAATGACATTGTAAAATATACTATTTTGTTGTTTATATAATTATATTTTTTTAAATTTGATTCAGTAAGAATTTTTTTAATATAGTTTAATATTCAGTGTATATCAGTATAATATATTATAACACAATATTTGATATTATGTAAAATTCCAAAATATGTATAATCATTCCACGTCTTAGAATTTCTATAGTTTAAATTAAATACCTATTAGGTAATGAAAGAAAGCGCACGGTAAATTTTAAAATGTTTTAATATTTTTAACGTATGATAATAAATTCAAACTTTTATAGTAAATCAAATAAGACGAAAACGTTACTTATTTTATGTATACATAAAAAATATACATAATATTGTACTTTTTATACAATGCTTATATTAGATATAATTATATCAATTTTAGAAATCTAATGTTAATTTTTAAAGGTGTCTTTTTTTGTTAACTTTATAATGATTATAATAATAATATGAAGTGATTATCTGAAATAATTATGTATTCTATATTAATTCTTAGATGTAAATTATGTTGTAAAAATAATTATAATAGTTATAATTATTGTTAACAATTATTGTTTTACGTCTAACAAAATACACATATATTTTTCTCTTTTCTTATAATTTATATTTAAATAATTAAGAGCTCAGCCCGACTGCAGTCGAGTATCGCTTATGGCGTGAGCTAAAAGTAAAAAATCACTATACAAATATATTGTGTTTCTCATAAGAATCCGAAACACTTAAAAACATTTAAACTAAACGTACATTGGAAAGCAGTACGAATACAATAAATAAAAATGATTATGTATTTATCTCAACACCGAAAGCCAAATAGGCATATGTCAGGAAGGTGTCGTGGAAATCGACCTCGTATAGAATATCGTCTTTGATCTTATTGGCCTCTAGCCTCTTTACAATTATTAAATTCATCATAAGCTTATTCATCAATACACGTCTGACGCATTATCCGTCAAGAATTATTAGAATATAAACTCATAGTGTGTCAACACACACTCACACACACACACACACACACACACACACACACACACACACACACACACACACACACACACACACACACACATATATATATTTCATACAATCGTCTAAACAAAATAATTATTATATTATATTGAGTAGGGAAAGTCGTGATATTGAATATGTATGTGTGTATATGGGCTGAGGTATTCGATGGTAGGGAAGAAAATTTAAAACGCCTCGTTCAATATCAATGAATCATGATTGGAATCGTGAAGAGATTTATATAACACGGTCAGAGGGAACCCGGGCAAGTGATGTTGCATTATAATCCGCACGTGGGGGTTATATAGCGTATGCGCCAGAACTGAATTTAAAACAACTGACGCATATTCGTTTACTATTAATATACGTGGACCCTACAATGGTATTTGGAACGTATGATATTAATATTGTAGATGATATATTATTATTACGGTGTATATATTGCGAAAAAACCTGAGAAATCGGACACAAGTTGGCATATTTATTTTTATTATTATTATTATTATTATTTTTTTATTATTAGAAAAATAGAAACATTTACAATCTGTATTCAAAATTATTCACAATATTCAAATTTGATAAAAGTACTAGGCGTAATGACATATGATAGAAGGAGGCATTCATTGACACTACTTCAATAACAATTCTTTATTTTTGTTTATTTATTTATTTTTTTTTTTTTGGCCAACTAAGTAAAAAAATTTTGAGACCAGTATCATTTAAAACGCCGAAGAAAGTTGTCGGGAATAGTGGCAGAGGATAGATTAGAAATTAATGGGTTAGGGTGGTTGTGTGTGTTTATGTGTTTGCGTTGAAGGTTGAATAATAAATACAGGTAATTACAAGCAATTATTGACAGGTTGATAATTGATATAGTACAGATATTAATTGTTATTGGTGTACAGTAAGGTTGTTAACATACCAAGAAGCTTTTGTTATTAGCCTTAAATTAATTGGCTAAAAATATTTAGGTTGGAAATTGTGATAGAGCCCCATAGTTAGATACCACATGTTATAGCCGGACGAGTATAATTTTTTTGTATATGAGTAGTTTCTTTTAGAGTAAAATGTTTGATCTAAGGAGATGTCTAAATTCGTGTAGTTTGAGGTTTAAAGATTTTCTTTTGATTTTTATGCGTGTCGCCCGGGTTAGTCTTTTGTCAAGATAAACACCTAAATATTTTACCGAGTCTTCCTTTGAAATTATTATAAAACAGCTTCGTGACATTAAATCTGATAATTATTATAGACGTGTTGTATAAGTATGTGTACGCTAAGTCATCATAAGACACTAATATCTTATTGTCCGTCGTCGGCGACTCTAGTAAAAATAAAAATGTATATCGTTATAAATCAGACGAGTGTCGACATGCGAGTGCGACCGCCGTACGATATAATAATATCGATGGGAATATTAAAATAATTACGTGAACTTATACTGTATTATAACAGACGTCCCGCGAGAGAAACTCGTCGCGGAGGACGGAGAAAAGCACACGAGTAATCCTTGAAATGCCACCGTAGGTGTATAGTTTTCTCCGGGCTCGATCAAATCGGTCCCCCCAAACACGTGTAACATTATCGTGTTTAATATATTATAATATTATTATAAGACCTGAAGTATACACTCGCGTGGTCATCCACGTTTGTCCGCCGCCGAGATTATGTGATATCTACGGACAACCTTGACCTTGTTGTACCACGGCGGTACGATATATATGGCTCATACATTATGTTATAATAATAGTGAGTATAAAAAATAATGACCGGATAATGGGATTCGTGCATTTTTCGGCTGCCGGGACTGTGCAGGCGGCAGCGTCTCTAGATTTTTTCGAATTTCGAGTTTCGAGTTTTTCGACTCGTTTTAAACTATATAGGTACTACCGGATCCATTGACACGCGGGTGTGTGGAGGAAATCCGTGTTCACGGCATTATAATAATAGTACCTAATGTTCAAAACGGGTCGAAAAACTCGAATCTCGAAATTCGAAAAACCTTAAGACGCCGCTGCCTGCAAAGTCCCAGCAGTTGAAAAATGCAGAATCCCATTATCCGGTCATTATTTTCTATACCCACTATTATTATTATTATTATTATTATTGTAGGCACACGTGCGTTAAATATAAAATTTCGAAGAGGTGTTTCGACCGTCGTCGTACGAGATCTTCGAACACACGACAACAATAATTATAATATTGAAATCGGAGGTCGGGTCGCACACATATTTGACTGTCGCGAAATCATAACGTCGTTGTCGTCGAGAGAGAGAAACAATGGGATTGGTCTTTTACAACGGCATTAACGACGATCGAAATTACCACTTGTCCCACATTCGTACGCGTGTGAACGTAAATATAAATATATGCGAGTGATGTGTGTCCGGATATACCAGAGGAGTGTTGTACAGTGCACATATCATATTTTGCACTCAGCTATAATATCATAACTATTTTATATTGGCCAGCACGCTTTGTATTTTGAATAAATAATAACGTTTGGCTCGTTGGAAATTATCGCAAAATCATATTATTATATATTTACTCGACATTTGATCGATGAACTCACGGTTAATAGTAATTATATTTTATACTCTAAAAGCTTATTGGAAATCGTATGTTTCCAAAAATTGTTTCACCTCGATCTCGATGCTTTGTCCGAGGGTTTGCTTGTAAACACAGAAGTATTATACAATCGTTATTGATGTCAAAATTATTACACTAAATTATCAATATATCAACTTATTCACCACTGAATCTATTTGAAAAAAAAAAAATTAGCACACAAAATATGGAACAGAAGTCGTAATATCACGTACCCATCAATAGATACAAGTGTCTTTACCACCTACATATCCTGCAATAGACATATAAGTACATTATATTAATTTAAAATACTTTATAATATTAGGTAAAATATATACTAAAAAAAAAACGAAATGTACTTCCAAAATATGGTACGAACAAAGCCGACAATGTGTTAAATAGTATAGACACAAATAATGTTTTTGGACATTATATAGATGGTTTTTTTTTTGAAGTGTACAGGATTATTAATTCAGGTTTGTCAATACTTGTACACCTAAAGTACATTTTCGATTACAAAGCGAATGACGATTATTTTATCATAGTCTGTACAGTGTACAGTACAATATCATAAAATCATTTTCGTATAATTTAACACTAATACATTTTCAAACAAAAATACATAGGTACTCTTAATATTATTTTGTTATTTTTCACGGTGAAAAATGTATGCGTTATATCGGAGTCGGTAAATTGCGTCTTCAAAAATGGGTCATAGAGTCATATACGTACTATGTAAATTGCGGCCTGTGTACTTTTAAAACATACGCAAATTATGTCCCGGGTATATTTGAAATATACGTGAATTGCAACCTGGGACATTTCTATTTCCAATCGGCTGTTGATACTGGTTTTGCTGTTTTTTTGTTCATAATTGAAAAGTATATTAATAACAATTAGTAGTAATGTGTCTATCAAATTTTTACTTATATATTTTTAATTATAGAAAATATATGTGATAGACACATTATTACTAATCGTTAATAATATATTTTTCAATTATGAATAAAAAACAGCAAAACCAATATTTTAATCATACCAATATGAATACAATTAAATTGCCAGTTCTAAGTCTGAAAAACGGGAAGGAAATTACTGATTTTGCAAAAATGTATAATAACACATAATATATATATATATATATATATAATATGTGCAATTTACATAAAAATTTAAAATGGAACGCAATTTACAGCGACTTCATTTTGTAGGCGATTATAGCGTGCTTTATTTTTATCTATTTTGATAAATATTACTACAATGCACCTTACTGTCATAATTAAATTGGTTATAAATTAAAGTTTTTTTTTTATTTCATTGAAACCGCTATATGCTATGTCTATCTCGTATTTGTTAATTCCGTTAAAATAATCGACGAATATTTGTGATTTTGGAGAGTAATAAGCTTGCGATCGGGAGCTTAACATTTTTATGGAATTGCAATAGTATGCAATTAGTATTGCTCATGTACATACTGATGTTTAATGACATCACTGTCATTTCATTTTTCATTATAGTATGAGAGTAATAATAAAGAAAGTAAGACGAACATGAGTGTGTAAAACTGAGAAAATAATATATGACAGAATAAAAATAGACTGAATTAGATAATTCAGCATGAGTCACTACAATGGTTAATAAAAAACATGTTAAAAAGAGTAAAAGTTATATTTCCTGTAGAAATATATTGCCTTTCTACCTATTTGAATACGGTTCAAAGTCTAAAACATAAAACATACAACATTTTATTTTCAACGATAAACAGAAACTTAATAAAAGAAGGTAAATAATATTATTATGATTGATTTTTACGGATAATGATTTATAAAATTTCAAACTTATTTTCGAGTAAAAAACTCGTATATATGTTAAATAACAACAAAATACAAAATTATTAAATAACCCACAACATACGAAGCGTTCATATTCAAAATTAAATTTAAAAAAATCTCTCGTTGGCTCGATTAGTTTTATAGAAGACCTATAATAATATAATATTTGGAAAAGCAATTTTATTTTTCCTAAGTAGTATGCAAAAATTTGCATACAAATTAGTATAACAACAGTACAATATAATTTTTATTGGATAAAAATGTAAAATATTTAGTTTTAAATAGACTTTACCAAAATCTCCATATAATATTATATCTACAATTCTAAATATTAAACATATGTACTTATATCAAGCAATTAAACTTTCTATAGTAGACAGTTAAAAAGTAACCGATTTTATCGACAAAAAACATAAAATAAAATGTATACATTTACATAAATTGTTATTATATTATTATGTTAATGTGCGTTTTCATAATAAATGAAGATTATTTAATTTATAATTATTGTGTATTAACTTAACTATGTTTACTACCAAATCATTACTTAATAATTCATAAGTCATAAGTAGGTATAATATAATACATGTATTTTAAACTTTAGTGTAGTTCTACAGAAGTCGTAATGCTATACAGTGCTTGAATTGGAAAAAAAATAGAAAGGGATACAAAAATGTTAAAAAATGTGCGTAACTGAATGTTTAAATGTCATATTTGATAAGTATATAATACGAAGGAGTACGCCTAAATATTTTTTTAAAATTCAGAAGGAATCCGTCTCCCCGCGTCCCATTCAACTTATACACTAGGACTTAACATATTTACACGCAATATTCCACTTATTGAAATTTCACCAGCACTATTGACTTCTATAGTTATATGAATATGATTTTGGTATCTATACTAGTTTATTTACTCAAGTAGAAAAATATAAGAAAGTACCTGCTGTAAAAACGCTGCTTACATAATGTGATGCCACGAATATCTAACCTAACCTATTGCTTATATGACTATTCATGTCAATAATTATTTTAATATTATTATAGTTTATTTGAATATTATGTACAGTGAAGACGTTTTTCAGTTAAAACAAACGAGAAGACGGTTAATAATAATATATAGAGCGGTTGTACTGACGATACTATCATACTTATGTGCATTTCAAAGAATGTCGTTAATAACATACATAATAGACTTCGAAAAAGCTATTAGTAGACTCGGTGAATACCTATGTGATGTGTGTATGTGTTTAATAATAATAATTGTCCGCCAGCTGAAATCATAGTCGGAATAGATGAGTTAATAGAAGAGGACACTGGCTGGGTTGAACTGCAAGCTGTACAATATAGTACGGTCGTTGGAGAGTTTCTTTGAAAAAGTAATATTGTTTTGACGTGTAGTGACGTGCCAGGTTTTTTTTCAGCGATATAAATCAAAAATTTACATAACGCGTAGAGTATCTGCGTACACCGTGTACAAGTATAATATTATGTCTACTACGGTGATTTTGTATTCATTTTTTGTACACAAATAATTGGTTATTCGCATAATTTATAACAATGGCTCCTCGCTTGTATACCTACGCGCATTCCCCATAAACGCATTTTTATGGTCATAGAAAACAGTATACGGAAGCGACGAATTAAAAAAAAAGCACCACCGGAGATTTCTTTTGTACATTTTCTTTTGGTTTAATATTTTAGTCACAATATAATTTTGTTTTATTTATTTACTCATTTATTTAACATTTTTTTTTTTTTCATACAAATCATTAGTTTGTGTGTGAATGTGTGTTAAAAATTGATTAACTAACGGTCAAGTCAATGGACCGGATGTAATGTCGTGGTGAAAGTGAGGAAAGATGAATTATATTATACCATCGATTGTACATATACATATTATATTGTATACCCAATGATTATACTAATAATATAATAGTATAACAAACGTCCGTGTAACGCAACAGTATTTAATAATATGTAATCGGTAGTCGCATACTGATTTGATGCAGCAGTTATATCAGGATATAGATTTCGACTCGGAGAACGCCGCCGCCACCACCCGTATGCATATACCACCTATATCACACACTCGCTCCGAAACCGAACCGGTTATCGTTGCGTCACGATAACGATATTATGTTATATAGTAAAGTCCTGTTCGGTAAAAACCGTACACGGAATAATGGACGAGGTGAATCACAATGCATTTCGCTCCATTGATGGTTACGGAGTATATAGCTACATTACTATAATATTATATGCTATACATCACACGACCGGCCATTCATAAATGAAAGTTGAACAGTTCCGTATCGGATCAAATGCCTTGCAAATGAATCGCTATTATTCCGTGTCATTAACCGCGCGAGTTGCATGTTATTATTATTATTATTATTACGATGGGTGTCCGGACGAGACAACAGCTACATTAAAATATAATAATAATAATAGTATTGTATAGGTACTTATTGTGATACTTTTATGCAATACATTAATTATTGTTATATTATTAATATAATGCCATATTGTCCGTTCCAGAGACCATAACAAATCATCATTATCCGCGGCCGTGGGTTGTGACAATATTGATAGAAAATAATTAAATAGTGAGTCTTCTAATCATTAAAATTGTATAGAAACTACCCGGCATACCAAATAATCTTAAATTTTCTACTACTCGTTTTATTAATTCCACTAGAAAACCAAAACTAATAAAATTATGTTATTTTGAAAACGAAAAAATACTATTGAAAATATTCAATAACAATCGATTAACGCACGCAAAAATCATTGAAGAAAATCTGTTTCGAGACTGCGATATCAAAAAAATATGTTATTACGAAAGTTTTGAATCGATACTGGAAAAAAATAGAAACATTTAACACAACATATTATAATTGGAGAAAAAATGTAAATAAATTAAATTTCACGGGTGTGGATAATAATATAATACATTTTGTGTGCATAATGTCGTTCGGTGAAGAATGTGACATCAATAGACACGATTGCTAACACTTTATTATCTACCGGAGTGAGGTAGGTATATATAATATAATTTTGTTGTTGTATTATACGTTTAATATAGAACGAGCATTGTGATGAAGTGTAGCAATGTCGAAATGTTTTGGCACGATATTGAAAGGAAAATCATCTGACAATATTTTAATGCTGTATTGTAACCTCGGCGTTAACGCAATTTTTAGTTTGATTTACTTAACACAAAATCTGGCAAAATGCCCTGTGTACGTATTGCACGATACGCCTTCTGATACGGTATAATAGAATATGTTGTGCTGTATTCAATAGGTACAATGCAATGTAATGCACGTGGAATAAACAATGATGATCGAATTAGAAAAAAATAATTTAAAAGAAGAAAATTAAAATTAGTTTAAACTATATCTATATAGCACTAGGTGTTTAGATAAAAACAGAAATTATAAACCGTAAACAGTATAATATTGAACAATAGAGACACAAACCTATAAAAGTACAATTTAAAAAGAAACTTTTATTGGCTTTATGGATTAAACGTAAAGTATTCACGATTTTGTACGCACTTTATGATAATAATGTAATTGCGATAAATATGAAGTGTACCAAACAATAATATCTATAAATACCACGTTTAATATACGTATGTTATATTTAATTTTAAAAATTGATGGAGTCTGTAATCTAAATAAAGGATTGGTCTTCATAGTAATAATGGATTTAAATGCTATAAGACATGAAAAAATTACACTGGATCATTATGTTAAATTGATGACTTTCTAATTGTACTCAAAACTTGTAAGTGCTACCTATAATAATAAATGTATAACAGATTTTTTTTTTCTTTATACGCCTCAACTATTATGATTAGATACATTTTTTTTACATTTAATACAAAATAGAGTAAAAAAAGAAAAAAGAAAAGATATAACTAAGTGTTAACATTATATTTTCTGGAACAAGTTCGTCTCTTTGAGGAATTAACTAACAGATTTTATTTTCCTCAGGTTCTATTATTTTTTAAGTATTTCAAAAACCATCCGTGGTAATCCAAATAAAAGACTCGAAAGAAATTGGTATAAAACGTTTATTTAGTGATCCAAAACTCATAATAACCAATAATGGAAGGTGATTACATTATAAAACTATATTAATTTAAGTAAAAAAAAAAAAAAAAATGTGTATGACGTACAACTTATTGTAATAGAGTTTTTTTGATTTCACCAAAAGTAATATGTGACAAGAAAAACATATTAAAATAATTATCTCTGAGTATTCATATTTTTCTGTAAAAATAAGTGTATTTTTAAATTTTATCGCGTTTCAAAGTAATCGTCAAAACCAGTGTTGAGAATAGATGACAAAAATGTTATCTAGATAAGATACAGATAATTTTTTACAAATTTATCTAGATACAGATAAATATAAATACATTTTACATTTATCTAAATTAGATAAAAATAATCTAACTTTTATCTAGATATAATAGTATAGGTAAAAATATTCTTTTTTTTTATTGATCTTGAAATTTTGTTTAATAAATTTCTGTTTTGACATCTAAAGCCATTAGCATTACATTTTTTATATATGTGTTTACATTCTAATTGTGACCCATTCAGTTAAAGTTAGGAAAAGAATACAAAAAGAAATTAAAAATAATTAAATAAAATAAAATACAATAAAAATAAAAGTATTAGTTAAAAACTAATTTTTATTATATATAAATAACAAATTTACTTCTTTACCAACGTAAACATAAAGTAACTAATAATTAATAATTACATACAGTAACAAATGTACTTTGAGTCAAAGTCTCAAAGTCTCAAAGTATCAACTTTATAAAATTTGGTAGTAGAACACGGGAATATAGTAATATTTTGAGTATATGTACTAATTGGATAGTGTTTTGATAGAACCATTTTAATAAAAATAATGAATATTATTTATGAAAAATGAATATGATTTAAATACAATTTATCTAGATAAGTGTATGGCATTTAAAATAACCAATAGATAAATAACATAATAATTATCTATATAAGATAATAAATAAGTAATTTTTTATCTAGATAAATCTCCACATTGGTTAAAACTTAATTATTTATAGACGTTTCTTTAATTATTTAATTTTAGTCATAATACTATAGTTTAAATTTTTAAAATACAAACAGTTTTCTCATCGGGCACTATGACATAATTTGTAGCTGTTAAACCGATGAAAAGAATTTATAAATGATAAGGGATTAAATTAACAACAATGAATGGACCGGAGTGGGCTTAATAACAATAAATAAATTATTCTTATGTTATTATGTAGTCGGACCACCTGTAGTGGCCATCGTGAAGATAAGCATCCCTATACGCTAACGTGTTAACCGACTGTACATAATATTATGGAGATGTAATATTATAGTGAAAATAGTAACCGCCCTTGAACTTCTATTCTCTATGCCTATAAACCTACTAACATAATCTTATTACGCGGCATCGGGTCAAGGACAGATTAATGACAAGTGTTTAAGAGTAAGTTTAAGGAGTTCAATAAACACTCGTCCATGCCCCGCGTTCTTTAAGTATATAATATCATGTTCCATTATATTTTTAGATATTTTTTTTCCAGCAGATGGTCGAGTGTATTGGAATTAATAATCCACCGTATTTTGTGTTATAACATAAACACCGACAGCGATATAACAAAAAAAGTCGAAGACATTAAATTGATTTTCATGTTGATGCAGTATGTTATTTTCAAATTTGTTAAACGATTATTTAAGCCGTTATTTTGAAAATATATGTTTCTAGTCTCAGTACTGCGTTATTTAGCTTTAAGAGTTTCACTTTTAAATTCAAATGACAGTGATTGAGTAAATAATA
The DNA here is from genome assembly GCA_014851325.1 of Pentalonia nigronervosa. Taxonomy (NCBI): domain Eukaryota; kingdom Metazoa; phylum Arthropoda; class Insecta; order Hemiptera; family Aphididae; genus Pentalonia; species Pentalonia nigronervosa. The sequence goes on along the minus strand of JACXSJ010000966.1, from coordinate 1,397 downwards.
TAATAGCTATTGATGACAGTAGTGCGGTTTTTAATAATTGTTTACACTGCAGTATATTTATATAAGCGAAATTTTTTTCACTCGCCGACAAATGTCACGTGTTTTTTAATGATGACCTTACACAGATATTATTATAATATATGTGCACAATGTACTGCATATATATATATATATAATATATTTCACATGTCCAGACAACTATTTTCGTTCATTCTGCCATTGAACAGTTTCGCACCTATAGAACGTGTATCAGTTAGTCAATATTAAATAATTTGGTGTCGAAGATCAAATTAGTATATTATATTTTCTCTTTGGGATATCGACTGTTTGTCAATCAAAATAAATCATATTAATTAAAATATGAAATACCATTACCATCCAATAGTTTATTATAATCTATTGAAAAACATTCAGTTTAGGTGTAACGTATTATTGTTGTTATATCGGGTCATAATATTGTAAGCTAATAATTATTTTATTACACAAATATACAATATACTGTGTTTTAGCCGTCAATACTTAGATATAAATAGAAATAGAAATGATATTAGTTTAGACAAACACGAGTATTAATATTAACGAGGAAATAGGGAAAAAAATATAATGATGGATATACTTATTAACATTTTAAAATTCCCAATGTATATCTGTATATTTTTAGTTTTGAGCTTTCAAAAGTAAGTACCAACTAGAATCAATTTGCTATCACAAACCGCTTTCAAAGTGGGAAATCAAAGCATTATTTCGTCTACTTATGCACAAAAAATAAAAACACATCATTATAAAATCAATACATTTGTAGCTTCACTCAGAATTGAAAATGATAACATTGAATTTTCATGAAAGTTATGTTTTATTTTTAAAAAAAAAACTCTACAATTTCAATTTTCAAATAGTTCCAAAACATCCATATTATAAAATCTTGCCCAAAAAAAACTTATATGAATATTTCATAAAAATTGCAAGTATCTACTATTCATACGTGAATTACAATACAAATCACAAAATTAATTTTTTTCAAAAACACCGATGTTGCGTAAATATTTCTGTAATTTTTTTCAGTTTTAATTTCAACTTTTAAGATTGAAACTTGAAGTGTTTTAAAAAGTCATATCAGACTAATAAAAATACACCGATTATTGTAAAACCAATACATTCACCAACTCACACATAATCTAATATGGCTGTTTTTAAAAGTTCAAAGTTTCAATTAAACAAAAAAAAAATAATGTTATATTATTTTAACAAATTAACATCCGTACATTTATGTTAAGACATTTCTGCGTGGATCGTTGAATAAAGAAATGCGAATCTCGTTTGTAATGATTCACAGTGGATATTATTATAATACTATAATTATATGTATATATTATTATAGTAGCCGCAAAACAGTGATT
>JACXSJ010000965.1:125034-137217 GCA_014851325.1 Pentalonia nigronervosa | reverse complement strand
GGAAGAACCTAACCTTCCCCCTTTAGGGATTTTTCGAATTCAAATTTAGCGTCGCAGAATTGCTCTCGCTCTGTGCTGCACAACAACACACATGATTATAGACTCAAATACTTAATACTATAAAATTAAAAAACTCGAAAATCAATTTTGCCATCTCAATACTCGTAACTCAAATGCAAATTATCAATACTGTTTAATCGAATAAATAAATTCTCGGTATTCAATAATCAAATAGTAAAGTACAAAAACTCAATTATATTCAATCCTTAAACCAACATACTTAATACTCTCAATACTCAAGTACTAAAACTAAAGTACTCAACAACTTAATAATTTTTTATCAATACTCAATACGCATAATAATCAAATATCCAATACTCAAAACTCCATCAACGATACTTCATACTTAACCCTAATTCAATAATTAAAAACGACAATCATGTTCAAATAATAATAAAAAATAATAAAGAGTAAACATGGCAAATGCATGAATATAGGTACGATCTTAATAGATTAGAGAGATTTGAGCGGACAAAAAAAATGTTCATTGCAGCTATGTACCGGGCATCCGACGTACATAATAAAAATTGAAATTTTTGTTTATATATATATTTGATATGATGACCGTTTGAGGCTGTAGAACGCCGAGGACTACAAATATTGAAAGAGGATTTTTTAAATGGGAAAGAGAAGAAATGTATTATGTTTTTATAAAGAATTCAGGCATGTAAAGATATATATATAAAAAAATATATTCTATGCATGTGGGCACAAAAAAAAAAAGGGGGGAAACATTGGAGTCATGATACATTACGGGTTGGTGACGTCGTTAAGATTTGTTTCTTCGCCAGGGCCGGGCCCATTGGTCGTGTTTTTTAGTCCATCATTGTTGATGTGGCAAGCGGATGAAAAACAAAACATAATAATGAATATACCTCGGCTAGTTAAAGCGTCGATTAGTATACACCGAAAACGTAGTTTCTGTTCAGATAGAGCTGTTACTTGTCAGTCAAGAGGTCGGGGAAAACTTGGTCGTCGGTGTTGTTCTCGTCTTAAGAGGCCGTCTCAGTAAAAGTGAAACGTATACAACGCTCAAGAGATGGCGTTGTTCGCCGTATCGCCGCCGTAGCGGCAGACTGTTATCACGCCCATTATATTCGTGACTCGAGTCCGTGCTCCGTAGCTTCGGGAGAGGCGCATCATTATTCCACGGATTGTTGTACGTTACGTTGCGTATTTATATCAGCTATAATTTCTAAGCAAGCTGCGGGCTTGCTCTTCGCTTTGCACTCCCAGCCTACTAATCGATTAAAGCTCTTCTTTAGTGTAATATGTCTATGATGTATCAACACATAGCTCATCAACTCTTATACAACATAACTAATTTACACTCATATTATAATTACTTACTTTTTAAAATGCACAATATGAAATATGTATCAACGTGTATTACAAGTTTTAATATATATTTTTTTCAAGATACGTTGACTGTAGCACATATTATCTTATTATTGAAGATTATAATAGGGAATTATTCATAATATTAAATGATTTTAGCAATGTAAAAAAATAGTATAATTATGTACATATACAACCTGAACGTGTCTTAGTGTCTTGTTAACACAATGTTAAACAAAATATAACTTAATCATAATTGACGACTTATTATTATTTGTAACAAAAAGTTGTAAATAGGCAATTAAAATAACCACTAAATAAATATATAAGCATTTTTGAAGAACATTTTTAAAAATGTTATTTTTATAGGTACCTATAGGTACCGTTTATGTTTTTTAGTTCTTAGTATGAAAAAAATTTTAATTTATAATTTAATCAAAATTACGAAAATTTGCAAATTATATTGCAGTTACAACTTCATATAATTTTAAGTGAATACCTAAAGATTGAAAATTAAATTACAAGGTTTTTCGTAAGTTTCTTTACAAGAATTAAAAATAATCATACATTTGCATAAACACACAACACTTTTTTATGACTTTATTTGATATTTATCAAATGTTTAATCTAAAACTTTTTAAAATACATATAAAATAATAAATTCATTAAAATTAAATAATTTTCTTAGTTGATTGTTGTTTACATATATTTACAAATGATGACTATATAGAGAATTATTATTCATAATATTGTAAATTTTAGGATGCAAAAAACAATCTATACTTCATACTTATGTAATTATTTTTTAATATAACAATTGAAGGTACAAAATATATATATATATAATTATAGGATGCACAGTTAATTTATCAATGTAGTATTAATATACTACATTAATATATTACTATTAATATACTATATTAATATGTTACTATTAATATATTGTTGTATGGTTTTAAAGACGTATTTAAACAGAATATTGACTCAAGCTCGGGTACACTTTTCTGCCATTTTTAATTGTACAACGAACATATTTCGTACCTAGTGAGTCTTGATCAAAATTTTGATTTTCTTCGTGTCTTTAACATTAAATAATGAGTAATACTAGAAAAAATTCCTGCCAGCAGTTTTGCATTCCATCCAAAGGTTTTGTATAAAATAATAATATTAATTCCCGTATCCACTAGTGTAAATATTAATTTTACAATAAAAAATATTCCCATCAGACCCGAAACAAAAGTACCAATAGTTGTAAACCATTCCCAAAGTTGATGTAATTTATCTTTGACCATTTTGCTTATTGTCTGTTCGTCAATAAGATATTTAAATTGCAGACATTGGTTAATCGTGTCATATCCCATAGATTGTCTTATTAAATTATTCGTAGCAGCATTCACTTCTTGTGGAAACAATATATGTTGTTGAAAAGCTTTCATTGTGTCTTGTGTATATATACCTGCATTCATAAGCGATTCTGGACTCTTGTACGACCATGTCCAGGTTAGGTAAACCAGTAGCTGGTTTGAGCTTTTGTGTTTTTTTTATTTCTTTGGTTTTTCTATTTGTTACAATACTAAACCAGTCTCCGTCCAAATTGAAGCTAGGTGGAAAGTAGTATATTACAATCAATTTGAATTCCAAATTGTTGCAATATGTGCGTTTTGGGGGCCATGAAAAACGTTTTGTTGTTATATAAAATTGGTAGTTCATTAAAACATACGTTTTTTTCGATATTTCAACATTTACTTTTTTACATTTTATTAAATATATTATTTCACCTGTTTTCACTGCTGTAAAACCGGGTCCTTCACCCATAAGATACGTAAAAAATGTTTATTTTTTTCAATTTAATAAAAATAATTGCGTATTTTTGATTTAATTGCGTATGTTGGTTGATAGGAAAATTAAATAGCTTTAAAATAAAAAAAAAATTACGTTAAAATGTTGAAAAGTTTTGAAGATACATGAAAAAATGAGTGGTAGGTTTGGTTTTGTTAAAAAAAAGGTAAATTGCCCATAACTTAAAAATAAAAAAACTTAGACCCTCTCTTTGAAGGTTATTTCTTCATCATTTTGGGTATACTTTCATAAGACGTCGGCCGGTCACTTCCCCCCGGGACACATTGTATATGACAAAATAAAAAAATGCTATGCACGAGGGGATATAAGACAAAGCGGGAACATTGGGGTTCATAATAGTTGATTGCAGGGCCGGCTCAACGTGGTAGTAAAATAGGCAGCCGCCTAGGGCGGCACTGGCGTGGGGGGCGGCAAGTTTCGAATGAACTAAAGTGATTTAATTATTATAATATAATATAGTATGCTGAATATGTATGTTCATAAGTATGTTCATTGTTAAAAATATACAAAAATAAATATGTAATAAGTAATAACTAATAATAATATACTATTGATACTTCGTTTACCGAGAACGCACCAAAATCGTAATGCTGAATATAAATAGAACGGCGATAACAATACATGCGTTAGTCGATTACAGACGAATGTACGTTCTTATCGAGTTTAGAATTATTATTTAGTTGGAAAACAACGGTCAATGACACAACGGCATTTAGTCCCTTAATTTCAGCCGCCCGCCTGACACGTAAATAGTTTTTGCTGTACAGTGATAGTGGTAGTGGATTAAGTGAACGTGTACAATTTTTATTTATTCGCATAAATCAAAATAAATTTATAATTGCAACATTTATTTGGTATTATTTTGTTGGATTATCACACTAATATATATTGAATATGTCAGAGTAAAAACGTATACGGTTATCAGGAGCTGCATATCGAAAACACAAATTAAAACGTGATGAAGAAATTAAAAAAAAACTCTGGTTCCTTTGAAAAATATTTAAAAAAAAAATAATAAAGTATTAAATAATTCAGAAACACATTCTAACATTATTTTAGAAGAACCAAAAACCTTAGAAGTTACTGACAATTTAAAAGAAGTTGGTAACTCAGAACAAATTTCCGATAGCATTGACATTTTCAATAATGAAATAAACACAATTTTGGAAGAAAAAGCGAGTTTTAAATCTAATGAAAATGAAAATAATATATCTGACCCCGGGATACGGCCAGTGATTTTTTCAGATTTATTACGACTTCAAGTAGTAAAAACAGATCCCATTAAACCAAATAAAGATTTCAAATATCCTAGAGATGCGTTAAATCGACGGTTTCCAATTTCAATTTTAAGTAAAGCATTAAAAAATGGTGAAATTATAGAACGTACGTAGTTAATTTATTCTGTTAAAAATGATGTTGTGTACTATTTTTGTTGTAAAATATTTAGTAGTGAAAATTATGCACTAACTAAATTTGGCTGTAATGATTGGAAAAATTTACACAATATAGTTGAAGAACATGAAACAAGCAAAATAGATTTTAATTTTTTAAAAAAATGGATGGAACTGTCTGCTAGATTAAATAGCAATCGAACCATAGATGCTGCCCATCAACGTGTATTAAATAATGAAACTCGGCATTGGCAAAATATACTTGAGCGTTTAATGGTAATCATTGAATTTCTTAGTAAACAATATTTACCTTTTCGAGGTACAAACCATGTTCTTTACGAAAACAATAATGGCAATTTTCTCGGACTAGTACAGCTGCTGGAAAAATTTGATAGTGTTTTATCAGAACATGTTCGCAGAATTTAAAATAAGGAGATTTATAATCGTTATCTGGGTAAGGGGATTCAAAATGAAATTATACATTTATTTTCTCAAGCAATTAAAAATAAAATACTTGAAAAGTTAAAAAATGCTAAGTATTATTTAATAATTGTAGATTGTACTCCCGATAAAAGTAGAGTAGAATAAATGTCAATAACTATACGGTTTGTTGATATTAACCAAATACAAAAAAAGTAGATATTTGTGAACATTTTCTTGGATTTATTCCAGTTGATATTATCACAGATCAGGAACTTACAAATGCAATATTATCAGAATTAAGAACAAATAAAATACCAACACAGGATGTGCGAGGGCAAGGTTATAATAATGGCTCAAATATGAAAGATTGTCATTCTGGTGTACAAAAAAAAATTTTAGATATAAATAGTCGTGCTTTTTTTGTACCATGTCATGCTCATACACTAAATTTAGTTGTAAATGATACTGCTAAATCTTCAACCGGAGCAAGCAAATATTTTTATTCAAATTCAAGCCATATTTGTATTTTTAAGTGATTCTATTCATCGATGGGCTGTTTTAAAAAAACATATAACACAATTAACTTTAAAGCCATTAAATGAAACTAGATGGGAGAGTAGAATAGATGCAATTAGACCATTCAGATATCAAATAGGTGATATATTTGATGCATTATACGAAATAAGTCAGGATATATTTTTTGGTCAAATTACCCGATTAGAAGCTGAATCTTTAGCCAAAAAAATTAAAAATTTTAACTTTGTGTGTTGCGTTGTAATATGGCACTCAATTTTAAATTAAATAAGTCTAGCAAGTAAAATGATACAGAAAGTAACATTAGATATATCTGGCGCAGAAAATATCTTATCTGAAACTACTAATTTTTTAAAAAAAATTCGATGTGATGAGAGTTTTAATAAATGTTTAAAAGATGCCGAAATCATAGTTGTTGAATTGGATATTGAGGCTTCTTTCACGCAACAAACTTCTATACGCTCACGAAAAAAGAAAACAGTGTTCTTTTCTTATAAACAACCAGATGAACCCATAATTAATTTAAAAACTAAATTTAAAGTTGAATTATACATTTATATATTAGACGTAACTTTCAATTCTTTCGAAGAAAGAATTGAACAATTACATAACCAATGCGATAATTTTAAATTTTTGTATGACATAAGTAGTCTAAAAAGTATAACGAAAGATAATATTGTGAAAAATTGTATGGGTCTTCAATTGCTACTATCAGGCAATGAAAATGTTAGTAAATCAGATATTGATACCATATAGATGACAGATTAGTTAGTAGCAATATTCGAGTTATTAAAACCCAACAGTACTCCATTAGAAGTGTTATAGTTTATTGTAAATAACAATTTTGTACCAAATGTAGCTGTAGCACTAGCATGGTTTAAGTGGTGAGTTTCTCTTTCAGCTTAGACAAATTGTTGCAAATGAAGAAAATCAATGCATTTTTTTCAGGTAGCTATAATGTTTATAGACAGTAAAAAATACTTATTCTCGCATTATCTCCGAAATCAATGTACACATACACAAATTTTGAGTTAAAAATATCGTGTACATAATATTATATATAACACATATCACACACACTTTAAAAGTTGTAATATAACGAGTCACTAGTTGAGCGTGTCGTTTAGTATCGATATATGTCGATCACTTGTTACAATATGTTAATTTATGCAGTCAGAGATGAAAGATTAATATAAGAAAAATTAACTATAATTTATGTACAGTCATAAATAGCCACATATTCTTAATGTAAAAAATATGATTTTAGTCTGAAAATCATTTTTATCATAATCCACAAATTATAACATTATATTTCACTACTTACATTATTATATATTATTATGATGAAGGTAAGTACGTTTTTTTCTTACAAATTTAGAAATAAACTACAATTACATTGTTTGGTTTAATTACCAATACAATATTACATTATATAAAATACATATTACCATTTTATTATCAATGATTATATTACGAGTACATAATACGCCTATATATTATACAAAATACAATAATTATTTTAATCATACTGAACGTGGTATCCTAAAAATATATTACACCGTAAAATACTAAGAAAAAGATAAGTAAGTAATATAAATTATATAAATAATCAATTTTTAACAGATTTTACAAATCCAATAATTGTCTTGCTTGTTATAACAATATTAGGTACGTTTTTAATAATAGTGATATCGTTCGACAAAAAAAAAAAACCACGAGAGTGCCGGACATTCAATAGTAAAATGGTTATAGAAATTTTACCTTTCGTAAAAACGTATACAATTTTATTGTATTTGAAGTCGAAAACATAATTTATTATCTTAATTATAATTTATAATTAGCTTGGCCACTTGAATGGAAAAAAAAATATAATACACGTCTTAACATATATATAGGTACTGTTGAAAATATAATAATTTAATACATAGATATAGTCTTAAACTGATCTACATTTTTGATAAACCTATAGCTTATCTATACAAGTAAATATTTTACAGTACATTTTGCAATTCTGTCGTTAAAAATAATGAGACAAAACTTAAAAAATGATCATGTGAAAGAGGTGGGTAATGAATGAGAGTAGTGATACGATTTGGTTGTCGAAATGTGTGATGCGATATCGTAGCATTTTAAAGAAATATACATATAATCGGGGCTCGGATTCTGTAGCAAAATAAATCCTTAAAAAAACACTTTAAGTAACTAAAAAAGCATTTATTAAATTTAATTCTAAAAAAAAACATTACATATTAAATTAAATATTAAAAAGGAATTTAAGACCATATATTTGGTTAAGTTATTTTTGTTAAAACTCATTGTATTGGGTGCTAATATATTTTTATACATAGAAAAAGACCTTTCCACATCAACTGATGTAATTGGTGCATATTTCATATAAACTAAATTATTTAAATCATGCTGTTCCACATTAATGTTTAGTGCAGTGCCATTATTATTTTTTTAAAGTTCTACCCACCTATTATTTTTTGAAAAAACACGATTGCACTTTTCTAAAATCAATTTCACTACTTCACCATTAGCAAGAGAAATTATTTAGAACACTATAGTGAGGTATACCTCACTGATTGATATTTATCGGTCAATTAAAGTATTTTAACGTGCTATAAAAATACACATATATAGATAATTCAGATAATTTTTATCAACTGTAATTACGGTGATTAAATTGTAAATAAAACTAAATTTCCGCATAATAACAATAGTTATTTTATTAGTCATCTATTTATTACTGGGTTTTTCACTGGTTTTATAATTTTTAGCAATAATAATATAGTCCAAGTATAATATTCATAGAAATATGTAATTTTTCATGAAAATTATGTAAAAATCAAGAAAAAAGAACGAAATAGGGAAAAAAGGAAAAATAGAACGTTTTGTGGAAAAAAGCAAAATAAAGTTTACTTCGTTGAAATCAAAACGATTTGAAACGTATTTATATATAAGAATTATCTTTCTATCACACTCCTATAAAAAAAAGCATTTGCTACAAAATTTGAGCCCTATATATATACATATAATAATATGTTGTACACAAAGTGTTTTGGAATAGAGAAAATTTAAAGAACAGGAGAATTCGGGATCAGTTTGTGATCACCATTTCGAGCAGTGGATGGTGTTTTTTTTATAAAATTAAATCATTATTGATAATTTGATGTACGTTATACATATATTATGACAACTTATATTATTACCACTCAAAATGTGTTTGTGGGGGACAGTCTTTGGCACTCCCACACCATTTTGTCTGCAGCAATGGAGGACACTGCCGTCCTGCTCCTCTTGGGTGTTTTATGACCTCTCTGCGCCTCTGCATTTCACCGATACCACATGAAACGCTGCATGCGCTCCATTCGGACCAGACACCCAACCGGCAGTCCCGGTACCCTGCATATAAGACGTGGAGATATTAAAATAAAAGTAAAAAAAAAAATCACATCTGCTACATTGAAAGTTTTAATGCACTAACTTTATAGTTCACATAACTATATTTACAATTTAAATTCAATGATAAATTATTATAAATAAGTATATAAAAAACAAATTCTGAGCAACTGAGCGATAGTCAATTTGATTCGCTTCTATTTTCAAGGAAACTTAATATTATTTATAAATATGTATATATTTTATTATAAGCAATTTCTAAATTCAAAATGGTTAACTTTTTTGTTTCAATGTAATTTCAATATTTCTAAATTACTTTAAGAAGCAAATTATGATAAATTTTATATTATATTTTCACTAAGAAAAAAAATGTTATCAATATCTATATATATGTATATAAATAGATATCTGCCTGTCTGTCCTTTATGCATTTCCAAACCGTTCAACTAATTGCGATTAAATTTGGGTTAGAGATAGATTAAACAACTGGGAAGAAGATAGGCCAATTAAAAAAGGTAGAGGTTTCAACCTCAGGAGGTGCTCACACAGGGATTTTGAGATTTATGATGAAAATATTTGTTTATAAATGGTTGCTATTGGTAATTATGGTCTGTTTTTTTATAAAGTTGCCAATGATTACATATTTTATAACTTTTATAATTTGTAGAAATATGGCATATATATTTTTAAAAATAAATTTATAAAAAAAAAAAATTTTGGCATAGGCCACTGTCGCAATGTTTTTCATGTACCTATTTAAATCTGATTTCACTCATGTACTTCATGGGGTCTGCAATTTACCACAGGTGGATTACCTACTTGATAATTTACTGTTCGCATATTGTCCGTGATCTAATGCAGTGGATTTCCTATTTAGATGGTTTAGTTGCATGTAAATCACTTCAGGTTAATCTTAACTTAATATTTGGTTCAGGAAACGTTGGGCGGGAAATTTAGTTATATATATATATATATATATATATAAAACTTGAAAACAAAAAATGTCTATAAATATCTCAAAAAAAGCTTGAAAGTACATCAGCTATCACTAAATATTGAATTTTTTTTGGGGGGGATTTTGTCGGCCACTATGACCACCCCGTCAAACACCCAATTCTCCAATCCTCCCTGTCAGCTGCTCTTGCTTTCTAATCTGATCTTCCATTTAGAGATTCCACATTTCTCTTCATCACGTTCTCAGTCGAGGTCATCTAAGAGACCTTTTTTCTTCTGGATTCTCTGCCATTACCATGTGCAATAGTGGGTTCTGACTACACCAGGCATGCCTAGCACACTGTAATCTTTTACTCTGGATGATTTAATTATGTAGTTAAAAATATAACAAACAATTTTCATTGAAAATTATGATTTTATTTCAATGATATGGTTATTTTTTATTGTTTCATGATAAATTAGGAAAATATGTACCTTTAAACACATCAACCAAGGTCATTTTTGTGAGTTAAGGTAACTAAATTGACATTGAATGTTATAAATGTTATATTTATTTTACTTACATTTTATTAATTTAAAGATAAATTTAATTTTGAAAATGTGTTGGAATAATAAAATGTATTTTATAATATTTTATATATAGGCCGTTATAATATTTTTTAAAAATAATTGTTAGACTTATTGCTCACCAGCTTATTGCACCACGAAAATTGTAAATCCTAGTGTTATGCCATTGATTTTAATAATATCATTTAGGGAATGTTTAGTATTTATTTAGTATTTATAATAAAATAACATATTAACATATTAATATACATATTAACTAACATATTAACTATACATATTAACATTTATTATTATTACATAATTTCTATTTCCATCATTCAAATCTTTTTATTTTTAAGATCCACGATGTTAGTCACTCAAATTTAAAATGTTTGATTCAAGTTTTCTTAATAACTAGTAAGTAATATAAAGGTATTTATGAGCATAAATAAGTATGATGTAAGTTCAGCCGTTTTTAGTCATCCAAAAAACTTTAAATCATGTCAAAATTCTCCAAAACTTTGCTGTCTTGTTATTTTAAAGTTTTTGCTGTCTCAAAATGTTAAAATTCAATGTAAAGTTAAATAGTCAAGCATTTATAAGCATTAATCCAAAATATATTAGACATTTAACTAAGAATAATTTGCAAATTTTCATGTCGAATTTATAATATATCATATATAAAATATATATCATAAATATCATATATAATACCTTATAGTAAAAATCATGCATAAGTATTTCAAAAATGTTTAAATTGTAATTATATAACTTATAAAAACCTCGCATTAATATTACAAGTTTTTCTACCTAACGAATTAATTTTTATTAATATTAATGGGAAAAAAATCTAAAAAAAATGAAAATGTTTTTATATAGCTCAAAAAGAAATAAAATATTTTTAAAATTTGATTATGTATAGAAAATGTTAATTTAAATATTTGGTGAAAATTTAGTATCTACGGTTATTCGTTTTTGAATTACAACAAAATATCAAAAATCAATTGATGAAATATTAAAGTAAGTAAAACTTTTAAATTCAAATGTTAATTTTAATGAAAAGTTGCTCATAAATTTTATTATAGCAATTGAAAAAAAAAATAAAAACACATATGCATGATTTTTTTATAAGCATTATAAGTTAAAATGTTGACAAAATTCATTAAAAACATGAAAATTTGTAAATTATTAAATTTTTAGGATGTTTAGTTTTTGTAACTAAAAATTAAAAATTTAATAAAAGATTACTCGTTAGTAGTTATATGGTTTATCAATGTTTCTGACAAAAGTTAATCTAATATTCTAAACTATTATATTACTAATAGTAGAATAAATTACTTTAAATAGCAATAAACAATAATGCCATAAAATATACTTAGTTATATTATACTCACTGTACCTATTGCTCACCTTATTTATTTTGGATTCATTTAGAATGCCTTCAACTAATATGATCAAACTAATCACTTATTCAAAGCTGGGTAAGTAAACATTTTTTTTTTAACTCATTAAATTTAGTTAATATAATATGTTAAGTAATAATTAAAAAAAATACTTTTTTTTTCTATTTAAAATGCTACAAGTTAAATAGAAAAAAGATTTTAACTCAGTTATGTACCTATATGTATATATATATATATATATATATATATATATATATATATATATATATATA